>MWSQ01001883.1:0-90059 GCA_002116395.1 Ramularia endophylla | reverse complement strand
CCGATTAGTATACGCGGACTTATTAGCTAAAAACCTCGTTTTCTCCCTCGAAAACGGACGAAATCGGAGAAAGGGCTAATAACTAAGGAAGCTATCCGCGGAAACGGACGGTTAGTATCGCGCTATTCAGAAGAGTTCATATGTCTATACCGATCATCGACAGTAGAAAAACATAGTACTTCGTCCTAAGAATACCAGTCGTCATCTATGAGATTCTGTAGTTTCCTACGTGCATCCCTGTTCTATACAACCCACCTAACCATCTAAACAAAGTGGTATCATCCAAGAACTCCCCGACCCAAGAAAAAGAACCTCAACTCAAACCCATATAAGCCTCCACCTCCCCCAACACGCCCGTAACCTCAATAACAACATTAAACACCGTAGAAATCGTCCAAAGCGCAATCAAAGCCCACCCAATCCTCTTAGAAAGCACCCACTTATTCAACGGCACCGCAATCAACAACCCCACAAGCGTAACCAACAACGTAACCCCACTAACAACAAGAGTCTTACTAACCTCAATATGATAACTCTTAAACCTCAATCCCTTCTTCGGATGCCGATGCTGTCTCCTCTCAGCTCCAGTCAACATAATCCAACTCCCACTCAAACCCACTCCCAGCAGAATATTCAGCATCGGTCCACCGAAACACGCGCTCAAAGCCATGACAGGATATCCTAGCTTGGCGACTGTAACGTCCGCGACGAGATCTCCGAGAGAGTTCCCGACGGCGAAAATTGTGAGACCCATGATTGCGTGGGACATGTTGAGGATGACGGCCAGGGCTTTCAAGGCGCCGACGACTTGGGAGGCTATGGCGGAGATCCAGGCTATTGAGACTACAAATCCTGCGAGAGAGAGGATGATGCGGTAGGCTTGAGGGCGGTGGGTTGGGGTTGTGGTTAGGAGGAGAGGTATCAAGAGTACGGCCGAGATGAGGAGGCAGATGAGGATTGGACGGATGAGCCAGGTTGGCGGGAGAGCGTCAGGTGCTTGCACGTAGATTGCTAAAACGCTGAAGATGGGTGCTGTGAAGAGTTGGATTATTGTGAGCCAGCGGTTCCAGAGTTGGGGTGGTTCTTCTTCAAGTTCGGGCAGAGCTTGCGGTTCGGCCATGATCATAAGTGAGCTGTGTGATGTGCCAAAGTTGCTGCGCTGAGTCTGCTCGGTGGCAGCGGCGACGGTAGCGGAGTTGCCTAAATGTGGTTAGCTATTTCTCGTTTGAAAAGATGTTTTCGACTGTACTTACCATGACCAGCCACACCTCCTGGGTGCAGCTTGTGCGGATGATGAACCGACGGAATGCCAGGTCCTGCAGGCGACTTGGACACATCATCAACATCAAGCAGAAACTCCGAACCAATACCTTTCAGCGCACCACCAGGACTCGCAACACTTCTTCCGGACTCCAGACTTGGGTCTTTTCTTGGCGCGGTCCTCGTAGAATCCAGAGACAAATCTTTCCTTGACATCTCATCTACAGCCTCCTTGTCGCTCTCCACAACGGGCAACGTCACAGTAAGGCAGAATACACTCGGTGCAGCAACAACACCTAGACACTTCTCCCACCACGTCTTCTCCCCCCAGTGATAGATTGTGGGGAACAGGGTGCTGATGATGACGCCTGGCGGAGGGAAGATCTTGTACGGCCAGAACTTTTCGAGCTTGCCAGGCCTACGGGGAACTTCTTGTTCTGCACTTTGATCTGCGGGAATGGTTTCTGGCGATCCTATCACTTCAGCGTCGGGGAAGCGGATACTAGGCGCTCGGTGACTCATCGGTGATCGTGTGCTAGCCGTCAAGGACGGTGATGGTTGATCCTGGTAGGTGGGGAATGGACTCGTTCCGCGAGACGATGGAGGTGAACGGCCATGGTCTGGAATATGGATCTTTGGTAATTTTCCGGCGCGCGGTACCGGGCTGGGGACGTCCTTCATTGACTTCATCGAGTCATCGGTACTCTTGCGAGACAGAGGCTTTGCAATAAAGTAATCGCCCTCTCCCGGCGGAACCAGAAGGTCAGAGGATGAGCGACTGTGATGACCTCTGCCTATTCTATCGCCCTCACCTGGTGGAGCTAGGAGATCGGATGGTTGATTTCTTCGATGCGTACTCGAAGAAGAGCGTGCTCTCTGAATGGGCGCATCCCTTCTTGGCGTCGCAGGTTCCAACCGCAGAGTAGGGGATATTGGTTGCTGATCGGAAGTGGAAGGAACACCAAGAAGCGAATTCGATCGGGATCTGCCACCACTGTCCTCACTGGAGACCTCAATAAGATCACCTTGAGTTCGAATAGGTGCCAATCGCTGGAATTTCGGGTTGACTCGCAACGTCGCAGCGTCATTCGCACTGACTGCCCTCGTTCTTCCCACGGGCGCCGTTGTAGAAGCCAAATCTTCCTGTCCAGATCGAACTAACTGAGGTGAACTCACGTCCGTCACGAGGACTTCGTAGGGCGGCCGAGTGCCGGGATCGTCACCCGTACCCAAATGATCCTGCTGTTGGACGGTAGTGTATGTTGGATCGTCAGAATAGCGCCGCGAGTGCATTGGGATAGTTTGAAGGTTCCTCGACTTTTGAAGACTATTCAACACAGCCTGAAACTCCAAGGCTCCCACAAGAGATGGCCGCACCGCAGAAACAGTGTTCTTCCTTGATCTGGATCTTTGCGGTCGAGTGAGACGCATGTTGCTCGCCAGCTCACTCATCCAGCGATCCCGGGCTTCCTCTTCTTCGTCCTCGTTGGTGTTCTCTTCAAAGAGGTCTTGTATTCCGCCCTCCAACGCTGTCCAATCTTCTCGTGATACGCCACGTGAAAAGCTTGGCCGGGAAGATGCTGCATCCTCTGGGTCGTCGTGGTAAGGTTCCTCCCCGTCAAACTCATCAGCGGGAGGAATGTAATGTCCTCTCGCTGCAGCTTCCTTCTCTCTTCTCCGTCTTCTCCTCCCGATCCACCAGTGCCAAGCCACAACAAATGCAACGTAGAAGATGTAATAGAAGACCATCGCCAGGCACTCCCAAAAGTGCAGCTTCCCGTCCCATAGAAAGACCATGCTGAACGCAGCCGCCACGATGAAGAAGCCTACATCTCGCACGAAACTCTTCTTTGCAACGTGAAACGGCCTGATGAGAGCCATGCTACCGGCCACGACCGCTGTGATGAAGCCTGCAGCACCGAATAGCTCTCCGACAGCAAGACTACCAGAGTTCGTGCTCATTGCTGCAAAAGTGGAAAAGACGTCGGGACTTCCATTCCCAAAGGCCAGAAAAGTCACACCTGCCATGCTCTCGCTCATGCCTAGAATTCCGGCGATAGTGTTCAAGTCTATGCAGAAGAAATCGCTTGCTGCGATTCCAATCGTGGAGAAGAGCAGACCCAGCCATGCGATGAGGATGATGAATGCTATGGGTTGTAGTCTTCCCGACAGTGTGCAATAGTATAGGTCCAAATAAGCGGTAAAACCACCCTCGTCCTCGGGACAATGGGCGTGAATGTAGGCGCATTGGTCCTGTGCCTTGTGCACTTGCCGGCAAATATCGTCCTCGCTGGCCTGAGACCCGATCTCCCCTTCCCCAAAGATATTTGTTGGCGCATCGTAGTTGAGACTCCTCTTATCAAACTGCAGCTCCTGCAACTGTCCCGGCCCATATCTGTGGCTCAACAGAGCATATGTCGCAAAGCATGTTCCTAGGAAACATGTCAGGTAGAAGGCTCTTGCCGCCCGGTACCTGGCTCGTCTGGGCCGCTTCGTCCTCGGTTGAGAGGTGGTCATGCTCATTCGCGCGGACATGGTTGGTGGTGGAGGCGGAGGTGGAGTCGCATACTCGCGTTTGGCAGGAAAGAGGCAATTTGTTCCTGCTTGCTATAGAAATAGCATTGAAGAATAGGGCATGATTGAGAGATAGTCAAGAGGCAAATCGAGACTACTACGCAAGATTGGCGCAGCAGCGATTAGTGCGCATGTGAAGGCAAGCACACGATCAAGATCTTGATCTTGATGCAGCGCCATGCAAACAAGGTCCCAGCGGAAGGGAAGCGGCCTAGGGCAGGGCCAAGACGGGAGCCACGATCCACATCCACATGACGTCGACGCTTGGCGAAGGGGATCAACAATTGCAGTTGCGAGATGTGCTTCTCCATAACTTCTTCATCAGCCATCTCACTCAGTACGACTATCGACTCATCGGAATGGACTCGGTGGCAGAGGATCTGTGGGATCACGACTCAGACGCGTCCAGATCAAGCAAAGCAATCAAAGCGATCTTCTTCCAAGATTGCCAACGCGTGAACACGCTCAATTCCGCCAACAGCTCATGCGCGGGACGCACGATTAGCTGCGCGATGTGCCACTGCACCACTCCTTCCACCGGAGCACTGAAGATGATTTTGCGTCAGGTTTGATAGGTTGGAGGCATGCCAACGCATGACAGGTCACGGACAGACCACAGCTGTGAATGGCTTGGTTCCATGGATCCATGGCGACGCTTTCCAGGTCAAACGTGGGAAGACGTAACTGTGTGCCTTGCGCCCTGGACAAGACTCCCCGGTGTACGTCTCGGCCTCCACAGTACCATTGTCCGAGATATGGCGGCGTTGTGGTTCTGCTCATTATTACCTTCATACTGTCTTGATCTCGCGCTGCTTGGCTTGGCATGTGCCCGATATGAGCTCGTCTGACTTCGATCTGTTTGAGCTCTCTCCGGGAACTTAATTCTCACAGAGGTGAGCACGTATCGTTACAAATCGCTGCCGGAACGCAACGCTCGGTGCTCAGGAGGTAAAGTGCTGCGGATAATGTCACCCCTTGATGAAGGCCTCGACAGTGAGTAGCGAGCGAAAGACGGTGGGTTACGCGAGATTGGTGATTCGTCGTCGTGCGACATTTATCCGATGTTCACGATGCTAGCACCAAACTCCCTTGTCGCGAGCGTCTTTAGCGGCCGAGGCTTCGATGATAGCGTGCAGAAGAGAAGCGAAGAACATCACATCCCTCAATGCCATCCATTTCAAAAGGAATGCCAGCTCTCACTTCTTCTTCAAGCAGAGACGAACAACGGAGGGACGTCTGAACTTCTAACATGTTCCTATTTGCTCTTCTCGCATCTGCGCCTTTGGTATCTGGGGACATACCATCTTTATTAGACCCTCTACTCGGAGCTCCTACCGTCGAGCTCGACTATGCCACCTTTCGTGGCAACTCCCTCTTCTCAGGGGTCAATAGCTTCCTAGGAATGCCATTCGCCAGCGCAGGACGATTTGAAAACCCTCGTGTCGTTAACGCGGACCAAGATAAACTGGAAGGAATTCAAGACGCAACAGAATATGGCTTGAGCTGTCCTCAACAGGAACTGGTGGCCAGCCCTTTGACTGAGCAAAGTAGCGAGGTAATTGTAGTCCATCCTGATATGTATGACACGACTATTGACTGAGAGTTCAGGTAGGTGCACTTCTGGCTGCGGTCGAGCAAATTGCCTTCGCGCCAATCGGCAATTTGAACCAAGGCGAAGACTGTCTGAACATCAATGTACAAGTTCCTGCTGGCATCAACTCCACCGCAGGACTGCCGGTACTGCTGTGGATCCATGGAGGAGGATTCGAGCTTGGCTCTTCGGCCGCACTTGGACTTGAAACGACAGCATTACCGGGCGTGATATACCAAGGCGCAAGGATCGTACAGAGATCCGTCGAGATGGGGCAGCCTATCATCTTTGTATCTGCCAACCATCGTCTTAATGTTTTTGGGACGCTCACTGGAGAAGAGATCAACGACGCTGGGATTCCCAATCTTCTTCTCAAGGATCAGAGAGTAGCCATGCAATGGATCCAAAAGTACATTGCAAACTTTGGCGGAGATCCAAATCGCGTCACGATCTTCGGGGAAAGTGCTGGGTCTTTCTCCGTTGCGACTCATATGGTCTTGAACGATGGCGATACCGAAGGGTTGTTTCAGGGCGCTATCATGGCTTCTGGCGGTGTTCTCAAAGTCAAGGGTGGTGAGCACGAGCAAAGCACATTTGACTTCGTGGCAAGCGAATGTGGATGTGGTTCAGCAACCGACAAGATCGCCTGTTTGAAGGAGGTGGACTACGAGCTGCTCTACAATGTGGCACAACGGATCCCAAACTTCTTCTCCTTTACCAGCACAAAGACACCTTGGTATCCGCGGGCCGATGGAACATATCTACTGGACTCACCTCATCGACTACTACGTCAAGGAAAAGTCGCAGATATTCCCTATATTATCGGTGACATGAAGGATGAAGGAACACTATTCTCCATCATCCCGCAGCTCAACATCACCAACGACGCTGACTTGCGTACTTTCTGGAAGCAATTATACTTCCAATCAGCCACCGATGAACAGGTTCAAGCTTTCACGGACATGTATTCTGAAGATCCTAGCGAAGGCTCGCCCTACGACACCGGACTGTTGAACCAGCTTGGACCACAATACAAGCGCCTCGCATCCTCCGTCGGCGACTACACTTTCGAATCAGGCCGTCGCGACCTTCTCGAGCAAACATACGCCCAAGGTAAGCGTAGCATCTGGACTTACCAAATCGAACAGTCGATTCCTGTCCTCGGGCAACTTGGAGAACTTGGTGGATTGACTGGTCTGCCTGTGCTGGGCTCCTTCCATGTTTCTGACGTTGTGCTTAATACATTCGGAACTCTTCCGCCTGCTATAAGCAGAAATTCGAGGGATATTATGAACACTTATATTGCTTTTGTCAATTCTCAGGATCCTAATACGCATGGTTTGGAGGATTTGCCGGAATGGCCGAAGTGGGCACCGGAGGGGAAGGCCATGTTTAGGTATAGAGAGGGTGGGGCTGAGGTTATTGTGGATGATTATAGGGAGGAACAGATGAGGTTTCTTAATGACAATGCGGAGATTTATATGTTTTGAGGAAGGACATATGGAATGATACCTAGCTACAGCATCTGGACTAAAAGCCATCATAGAACTCCTCTCGGAGCTGGGATGCAGTCGTCTTCGCCTCCGGCGTCCTCTAAGCCGAGACTTACAAGAATGAATGCAGGAACGGGTCCGGAAGAGCACAACAAAGCCAACGACTTTCGCGTAATCGGTACCAGACATCGAGGTAGACACCACCATGACCAAGGTTTCGCAATGGAAGAAGTCGATCTTTCGGCATTTGTGAGATGATACTATCTATTCTTGTGGACTGGGATTTGGAGGCTTCTTATGGCCAACTTCAAACCGACCTTCTTCGTCGTCGAATCGTCGAATCGTAAAGCGCAGAGCTCCGAGAGCAGGCGAGTCACTATGGCTTTGGGCTTTTTGGACACTTGAGAGTATCCCGTCTTTGTATTGTATACTTTCTTTGACCTGTGCTTCATAGGTACCAGTTCTACTGATGGCAGTCGTTGAGGGATCATGATCGAAAGCAGCGTTTTACTCTCTAGACTGATATGAACGAGAAGCAGAGCTGTTGGTGTGGGCGTTATTTGCCGGCAATTGGAATGACTCGGGCTTCTCCTCCATTTGACGGGTGGTCATATCAGCCTGAGGGTTATCATGGCTCCGAAAATTACAAGTTTGTCCGAGATACGATTTGGAAATAAGTCTTTGTGTTGCCCGGTGGTAGGATGCATTTGATGCGAACCATGTTGATGCAGATTGATGTTCCAGAATTTTGTTGGCAAATTGCTCGATGGAACGAAGAGCAGTACCCTATGGATGTACAAGCCGCCTATATACTCAGCATATAGCAGCAATCAAGTATAAAGCATCACCCTACGAGCATACATCGATTGGTAGCGTTTGGCGATGTTCAGATGCCTGTTGCGTACTACCCCAACCCTAACCCTAACAAGCATTTTGAGAGATGAATGGGAGTGGATATCTCCCAGCCCGTAGCCCATAGCCTATCGTCGCGAGAATGATACCGATGAGATGAGTGTCGAGTACTTGCTTGATACCACGAGGTCAAGTATTTCGGCACAAGGTACCTCCAAGGTCGCTCTCCCCTCATGGTGAAGGTGCGATACGTGTCATGTACCGTCAGCCGATAGCAACACTCTGACCACCCACTTGCCATTCTGCTCAAGGACAGGCCTATCCATATCGTCGCTTCAAGGTTGATATGCCACGAGGTGATGTTGAAATGTCGGAGTTGGAGATGCAGCCGAAGTGGAGCCACGCCTTGTCAAGGACAACAACCCGGTGGCGATCTCACTTTCCCTCGTCCTTTCTTCACACTTCATCTGCTCACGCGATCAGGCGCGGTTCACAAGACACCTGTCGTCGGACTACATCCTGCTTTGGATGGCATCGGCTGGCACTTTCACCACGACGATGAGCAAAAGACAATGTGTAGCGAGCTGGCGCCATCGGCTGGCGATGACCGCGCAAGCAGAGACATTTCTCTTCGCGATGGCTTGATGTTGTCTGCTCTATTGGCGTAGAACTATGGCGTTCAAGGCTGAGCAAAACATTACTGATGACAGGTCAGGTCATACAACAATAACATTCAGCACCGGGCCGACCATCTGGTTGCCGCGGCAGCCCTTTGGCATCGATGTGACAAAGGCAAAGAATGCATTGTTGGTCAGATGTACAGCTTCGGTTCGCAGGAATGCAACCCCGCAACAAAGGACGACTGCCGCCCTCCTCTTGGCAGGAAGGATGACTGGATGATTTATACTACCAACATCGTTGGAGGAACAATTGGCTCAGAAGTCTTCCACACCGTTCAAATGTCTCGGCGGCCATTCTTAATGTCACATCGGCTGCTGGAGCTCCTCCACATGTGGCCAAACCTTGAGGTCCTCCTCGACTAAGCAAGACCAGCATTTGGTAGTACCGTGACGGATCTGACGGGGGAACTTATGAGATCGGCGACGCACTCTAACACCATACAGCTACATCTGGTTTGAATTCCGACAAACCTAGGACTCTATTGGAAGGAGCAGAATGATGCACCGACAAAATCACCGGCGGTATGTCGATCATTGAGTGATTCATAGAGCTGGGTTCTGTTTGATATTCTGTTTTGAGACTTTTGACGTTTTTGGATCCACCCACATAACCCTGACGCGAAGGTGAGAAGAGTGTCAGTAGGCGTCATTCATCACGGCTGAGGAACAGCAAGCG
The DNA here is from genome assembly GCA_002116395.1 of Ramularia endophylla. NCBI lineage: Eukaryota > Fungi > Ascomycota > Dothideomycetes > Mycosphaerellales > Mycosphaerellaceae > Ramularia > Ramularia endophylla. The sequence goes on along the minus strand of MWSQ01001883.1, from coordinate 80,933 downwards.
TAAAGTGCACCCTCAAAGGAGTTGCTCGGTTGCTGGCTTTGATCACATCCTCAAGCAATGCTCGTGTGGTGTACGAGTGGTATGCGCTGGTATGCAGAGCTATCCCGTTAGTTTCCCAGCTACTTCCTTCACTGGTGGAGAATTGTTACATGCTGCATCTGGATAGCACACCGAGAACAAAGCTGGGCTCTATATAACGCTGGGAACGACCCCCCTCTGGTTCTTGCACAACAGCTTTTACATTCCACAGATTCCCTCTTCGGACATGGCGCGGCTCCTCAGCTTCGTGTACATATTTCTCTCTTTCTGGACTCTTGGAGACTGTCTTAACTCGGCAGGATGGAGATCTCAATCAATCTACCAGGTCCTTACAGACCGTTTTGCTAAGACGGATGGCTCGACCTCAGCATGTGGCAACCTCAACGACTACTGTGGAGGGACATGGCAAGGTTTGATAAACAAGCTGGACTACATTCAGGGCATGGGATTTACTGCCATTTGGATCTCGCCAGTTGTGAAGAACCCAATTGGCCTCAGTGCTGATGGAAACAGCTACCATGGTCAGTCAAACACCGCTTCTGGGTGGATATGTTCTGACTGTACACAGGCTACTGGGCGCAAGATGTATACTCTGTAAATCCCCAGTTTGGAACTACGGGCGACCTGAAAAGCCTGTCTGCAGCACTGCATCAACGAGGAATGGTATGTGAAAGTCCTACCCGTCGACTTCATCTGCTGACCGACAAAGTACCTAATGGTGGATGTCGTCCCCAACCACATGGGATCCATCAGTACCAAGGCCAACATTGACTACGCCGCATTCAACCCTTTCAACAGCCAGTCATACTTCCATTCATCTTGCTCGATCGACTACAGCAATGCCGAAAGTGTTCAGGATTGCTGGGTGTCCGACGATGACATTGCACCTCTTCCTGATCTCCGCACCGAGGACTCTGATGTGTCGCAAATGTGGAACACTTGGATTTCGCAGCTGGTCTCCAACTACTCCAGTAAGCACAACAAGCAAGTTTGCTTTTGACACCACTAACATTTCCCCAGTTGATGGACTCCGTATCGATACGGCCCAGCAGATCGACCAGGCTTTTTGGTCGGGCTTCCAGTCTGCTGCTGGCGGGATCCACACACTTGGAGAAGTGTTCAACGGCGACCCTAGCTACACATGTCCATACCAGCAATACCTCTATGGACTGCTGAACTACCCAACATATTACACAATCACTCAGGCTTTCCAGAGCTCTAGCGGTAGCATCTCCAACCTAGCCAATGGAATCAACCAGGTCAAGTCGACTTGCCAGGATACCACCCTCCTAGGCAGCTTCCTTGAGAATCACGGTATGACCAACCACGGTTACGTTCATAACCATGTACTGATACTGAATGTTAGACAACCCTCGCTTTCCTAGCTTGACGTCCGATGAGGCTCAAATCAAAAACGCAATTGCATTTACCATGCTCCAAGATGGTATTCCCATCATCTACCAGGGACAAGAACAGAAGTTCTCCGGATCCGGCACCCCATCAAACCGTGAAGCGCTCTGGACAAGCAACTACAACACAAACAGTGACCTGTACCTCCACATTCAGAAGCTCAACAAGATCCGCTCCTGGGCCGTCAAGCAAGACAGCAACTACGCAGGTGGTTACAAGGCTTATCCAATCTACAGCGATGGCCAGAACATCATCATGCGGAAGGGTTTCGGCGGCAAGCAGATTGTCAGCGTGTATACCAACAAGGGAGTCTCTGGAACTGGCACCCTCACCATCCAGGCGTCGAACTCAGGTTTCACGGCTGGGCAGCAGCTCACCGAGGTCATCACTTGCTCGGCGAAGACTGCAGACAGTAACGGGAACTTGGTGATCACTTACTCGGGTGGACTGCCATCGGTCCTATATCCGACGGCGGCTTTGGCTGGAAGTGGCATTTGCGGACAATGATCCTTGCTTGACAGCTATTTCGGCGTGCACATATGATGAGTGGACGACTTTACGGCCGATTGACAGAAGTCCGGCATCGCATTGCAGGCATTTTCACTCGCTAGTCAACATTATACAGAATTGGTCCCGAGGCACCAGAAAGTCCGGTCTTTTCGCAGACCTACTATCACATGTTGCGCACCAAGGGCACATCGAGATCCAGATTGCTGATAACTATATTTTGTGACCTGCGCTCCAAAGCTTGCTCAATGTATTCCATTAAAAATCAGCTCGAAAACGTCTTCACTCCATCCTCCAACGCAACCGTTATAACATCGATAACCTCCTGTCCATCCGCTTGTAGCCCAGCTGGAATCCTCTTCGCGACCTCATCGCTGAAAGACAGGTGATCGCTCAGCAACAATTGCAAACCCGCCTTGATCAACGGCGTGGAAAGCTCCGAATCAAAAAGGCTCTTTTTGCTTTCCAATACTTTCACTGCTTTTGGGTTGTCCACTGAGAGGGTCTTGTTGACATGTTCAATCAGGAGTAAGGCATCGGCGTCTGTGAGATTTTGGGGAAGAAGTAGGGAGTCGTAGAATCCTTCTCTTGTGGCGAGATGTACCGGGACGAAGTCAATGGCCAGGGGTAGTTGTTGAACGAAGCCTCCTTGGTAGGCTTGGGTAGCGGCTGTGAGGTTTAAGACTGCATTGTCGATTTTGGTGATTGTGTTGTAGACGGTTTCTACTGATGCAGTCTGCGCAGCGACGAAAGTTGCCAGAGCTGGCAGCAGCAGTGATGAGGTCTTCATGGCGAGAATGAGAAATTAACTTGCCTGCCTGCTGATCGCCCATTAGTTATTATACTGTTCTCAAGCAGTGGAGTCTATGGTTCGTGAGCAATATAGAGCCATGTCAATTCCTGGTAGTCGCAGCCGCTTGTTGTACTTCTTCTGTCCTTGCACGATACGATGCCATCAATCAGAGGAAGAATTGAGAAGAAATCGCACAAGTACCGAGGCAAGCGAGCAGCACGCCGATCGATCCGTGGCTAGCCGATTACGGTACGTAGTAGTCTGGGAGGTGCTTCTCACGTGCTGAGAGTATCTGACAAGCTACGTTATAACTTATCAGTATCATGTGATTCACTTGCTATCATTCACATTCCTTACTGGCTCCTTGCACGTGTATGGTTCCAGATCTGGCAGGAACCGCATGATTCGAAGACAGCGAGTTTCGTCCGCAATGTCGCCGTCGACTTCCCCTCGGACTTCAAAGTTCAAACGTTCTCTGCGTCAGGATGAAGTCACCCTCGAGACTCATCAGACTGCAGAGACAGTCCTGATTGAAGGCGTAAAGGAAGGCAGGGATTGAAAGTGCCTCATGTCGAGGTGCAAGTGCGACACGACCTGTTATATGGACTGTCCTTCCCTACTGGCATTCCAGTACCGAAATCGATGAGGAATTGCCTTTTCCTGCATGATGAGGCCATGGGGCGCACAATCTAGGCCCCTTTGTTGATGCCGTTAACTGAAGAAGAGGGAGGCGACGTCAATTGCGGGGCGTTTCAAGTAGGTTGCGTTTGCGTGTCCTGTGCCGGATAGCAGCGTATGTCCCTCATCAGATTAATGAACAGGACAGTTCTGCATCATCATCCAAGGTCACAATTACTTGATGTAGGTCGAATTGAGGATCAACATGTTGTTGTATTCAAGAAGAGCTACTCTACGAGCTTCCAAATAGAAGAGACGGAAGCGCGTGACTAACTAGCGTGCACGTGTATCAACTCACCCCCTATTAAGTAAATGTCAAGTCCTTAATATCAGTACTGTACACGCTTTGTACCCCTCTAAGCGTTGACGATACTACTACAATTAACAAGGTTGATTTGTTCGATAAAACGCTCGAATTTAACACGGTCTAGGGCCTTAGTAAGTCTATCTACGACCTATTCGTTAGTACTAATCTACTCAACGTTAATAGAGCCGTTACCAACCTCTTAGCGGATGTAATAGTAGCGGGTTTAGATATGCTTAGTACGGCCGTCTATTACACTAGCGGCTCGGTTAGTAATGTCGATTACTAGCTTATTATCCTTATAGATAGTAATCGGAAAGATAGTGCCTTTATAGCTAAGTTCCTAAAGGAGCCGTCTAAGGAAACTAGCCTCCTTTATAGCGAGAGTAAGAGCTACGTACTTAGCCTCCGTAGACGAGAGAGTAATAATAGGTTAACGACCGGATTTCTATAGTAGTAACGTACTAGCTATTACGAAGTAGAACGTACTAGTAGAGCGACGTTCATCTTAATCGTCGGCCTAAGTAGCATTAGTAAAGCCTACTAGTTTTATGTTATTACCTTAACCGCCTATAAACACTATACTACGATAAGCGGTTCCGATAAGGTAGTAAAGCACTCGCTTAATTAAATCTAAGTACTCTTAAGTAGGATTAGCGAGAAATCGTAACAATAATCTAATATAGTACGAGCAATTAGCCCGAGTGATTATTACTAGCTAAAGCGCTTTACTAACAGCAGTTTGATACTCCTTTAGCATCTACTTATTACACTAATAGCCCTTAGGCGCCTTACGTAGGTTATGCTTATAGTCTAGTAGCGTAGATAGTAGAGTTCCGGTAAAGGCGTATTTCTCCTTTAGCCGGAGAAGGTACGAATCCTATAATATATGAATTATACGGACGTTCCGGCTACGATTACGAATAATACGTATACTAAGATAGTAATGAAGCTTACTAAGCTCTCGCATCTTAAAGCGATCCCTTAGTAGAGTAGTAGTTCGCTTAAGTTCATTAATAGAGTAAGAGATAACGAGTATGTTATTAACGTAGATAACGATTACTATACCGTCCTTATACTTAAAGACATAAACGTTACTTAGAGTAGGTAAGAAACCTATCGTAGCGAGGAACTACTTTAACTCCTTATACTAGAGTATTAGCGACTACTTTAAGCCGTATAAGGCACGGAGAAGTAGGCAAACTTTACTAGTTTGTTCGAAACTATACGGCATCTCGACATAGAGCTACCTATCGTTAATTACTACGTTAAGGAAAGTAGTAGTAATATCGTACTACCTATACTCTAGGTCGTAGTAAGCTATAATAGCAAAGAGAATACGGAGTAAGCAAGGTCGTATAATAGTAGCGTAGGTTTCGTCGTAGTTAACACCCTTAACTTAAGTGTATCTATAGATAACCTAACGAGTTTTAAAACGCGAAATAGCGCTATTAGCATTACGCTTAATCGTAAATACCTAGCGACTACGTAGGACCTTGCCCTTAGCTATATTACGGTTGATTAATTACTAGGTGTTATTCTCATCTAAGCTACCGATTTTAGCTTTATAAGCCGCTCGCTACTAGCTAGCGTATTTTGACTTTATTACTTAAGCGTAACTTCTAGGTATTTCGATGTCCTTAGAGTTAGTAGATTGCTTACTAGCTCTCTCTTTTTCTTTAGCTTGAACGGTAGTAATAAACGTAGAGATAATATAAGAGGGTAGGTTCCTTATCGAGCGGCGTATACGTCGAGGAAGACCCGTGTCTATAAGATAGGACTAAACGAGCTTCTACTATTGTCTACGACTATGCTTAGACAGCTTAGTAGGCTCTAAGTACTTAGCAAACTATACGTACTTAGGATTTAGACGGCGTAAGCGCTCGTTCTAAGGGAGTAGAGCTAGATCTATCTATGCTTCTTAATTAAACTAGCTAGTTAGTAGGCCGTAAACAACGTCTACTATCTCGGTGTTAGGCTCGCTCTCGGACCCCTTAGAAGACGACGGAGAGTTATACTAGATGTCGACTATGTCATCGTTAAGGTCGCTAGTATAAGCGTCCTTAACTTTATTAGTAAGAGCTTCCTACTCTTCCTTAAATATTACTAGCTCTTTACTAGGAGGAATAGGTCGAACGAAAGCCGTACCCCTAGCTTTAGCATCTTAGGTACCCCTAGCTTTAGCAATACGGTTCCGTAAGATAGAGAATACTTCCTTAAATAGAATAACTGCTTCATTCTTATCCTAGTAATGTATTAGCTAATCGATTTTATCCTTAGCTATCTTAATGAGCTTTACATCCTTAGTGCGGTAGATACGGTTCTCTAACTTCACCTAAATACGGTAGAGAGTAGCGTCCTCGTATCCTATAAGAATTCCTGTCTTACCGGTTATAGAGTACTTGTCTCTACGAACAACGCTATAATTAAGAAACACTACTCTATAGCCGTAGATACGTAGGTGTATAAGCGGAGCTTTAGAGTTAGGGCGGCCTTACTATTGCTCGACAAGCTCCTAAGGGACAGCGTTAATAGCTTAGCTTATAGTGATATTAAGTAGATAGACTATAGTAGGCGCTGCTTTAGACTAAAGGTAACGAGGGAGGCCGGCGTAAACTATCATCTTACGAGCCGTCGTATTAACGATATAGTTACTTACTTTAGCCTTACTATTTTAAGTAGAGCTATACGGTGTAGAAATTTAAAGAATAATGCCCTCTTCTTATATAAGAGCCGTTAGTTCGTTTCTACTATACTCTCTACCTCCGTTAATCCGATAGACACTAACACGCTGCTTATATTAAGTCAAGATTAACATACGGTAGGCGCGGATTGCCTTAGTAGTACCGGCTTTTTTGGTTAAGAGATATAGGTGTCGAAAAAGCGTATAGAGGTCGGTAAAGAGAGTTATATATCGCTCCTTTTTAAGACTAGGGAAAGAGATAGTAACTACGTCGACAGCGACAATTGTAAACGGAACTATAGGCCTTACTATTAGTAGGCGGTTATAGATTTTCTTAGCTAACGAGAGTCTATAGGTAATATAGTCCTTCGGATGATAATAGCTACGATGTTAAGTAATGTAGATAATGCCCTTCTACTTCATTATAGCTAGCTTACGGCTATAAATATAGCTAAGACAATAGTGCTACACATTAGCCGTTACCTCTAGTAGCTTTTACGCCGTTAGAGTAGCCTTACTATAATCTAGAAGAAGATAAGGTAGGCTATAGTTAACGTATATGTAAGCCGTAATAGATTTAGCACCGTCGTTTGCCTTTATAAACAGCACCTAAGTATCGTTACGATAGTAAACTCCCTTTAGGCGTAGAGCTTCTATCGAGATGAGATTAGTAACTATCTCTTTATAGAAGAAACTGTCGGAGAAAGTAGTAAAGCTAGTATAGGCTAGCTTAAGACGGATAGTGCCTCGTCGAGTAGCGTAGATAGTGCCCTTTCTAATGCTAATTATAATATAGTATAGCCTTAAGTCGACTATGTTGCCTATACTATTAACGATATACGAATTAGTGCTAGAGTTAAGGATGTGCTTAGATCGCGAGGTTGACGCGTAAAGAGCCTTTATAGTAGAATTAGGCAGACTTATGTACTACGTACGGTAACTATGTTGTTGTCTAGCAAACGATGTAGGTATATCCTTATTAGAGTTACTTAATTCCTATATCTAAGGAACTACGTGATTTGCTTACTCTTTCTTAATATCCTTCTTCTTTATCTATTTAGGCTTAAGTTTAGGAAACTTAATAAAGTACTTACTAGCGTCGTAACTGTTCTTACCGTAGTATTTATAGTTAGGAAACTTGTTCGTGTTATTCGTAGACTACCTTCGAGGCTATTAAGGCGGACGCGGTAGATTCGAAGTAGCTAGTACTAGTGCCGGCGTAGCTCGTCGCGCGAGGAGTACTCGTTAAGTAGTCTCCGTATCGTAGGCTACCTTCTCGTTAAGGATAGATAACATTAAGGAACTTAGAGAGATAGCCTTTATCTACTCCTTCGTAGTAGATCGCATTTAATTACGCTTAACGGTCGACTAGCCTAGAACATAAGGACTAACCTAGTTTATGAAACGATAGACTACCTATATAATAGAGATCTTTAGATTAGTATGTTCTAAAGCAGACAGCCGTGCCTAGTAAGTAGTATAGAAAACATCTAGGGTTTCGATAGAGTTATAAGTAGTGTTCTCCTAGTCTAGATATAACTAGTATTCTTCCGTAGAGCTAGTACTACCGTAGTGCTTCTTTAGGTACTTCTAGAGGCTCTCGGTAGTACTAAAAGAGAGATAGGTGTCTCGAATCTCCGTTAATAGATTCCGGAGAATGTAAGTACGGGCCTACAAGTCTTTAGTAAACTAGGCCTTAAGCCTATCTTCGTACTACTCGTTAGACTCTTAACTAATAATATATATAGGCTTCGCCTTTATGCTTGTCGCGTATAACACGTATCGTATAAGAGACTCTCTAGCAAGCGTACTCTCTATTAGAGTAGACTATACTAGGTAGTTAGTTTTAGACTTAAGCTTTAAGCCGATATTGCCCTTATGTTCGGACATAATAAGAGAGCGTACTTAAGTATTATTAAGTTAACGCTGACCTACGAAGGCTTAATAGGCTAAAGAAACTATAGCGCGTAGTTAAGTCGTAAGAAACTAGCTAACTAGTTTCGAGAAGCTACGCGTAGAAAAACGCGATAGTAGGTGTTTATGTGTTTATCGGAGAGGTTCTACGCCTTATAGAACGCGTAAACGAGGCTTATAACCACTTGATGTAGGTCGAATTAAGGATCAACATGTTGTTGTATTCAAGAAGAGCTACTCTACGAGCTTCTAAATAGAAGAGACGGAAGCGCGTGACTAACTAGCGTGCACGTGCATCAACTCAATTTCTAAGAGTTCGTCGAGAGGCTCGCAAGCTGAAGTCGTATCGAGATAACATCGGACGATAGGGAAACCTTCAAGCCTGGGAAGGTCGCCGATCATATAGACGCCGACTCGGACTGTATGAAAACATCCCTGCCGGGTCTTCACCGGGCTACGGCTCCGCGTTACACTGACAAGGGCCATCACAATCGACTATCGCAAACGGACTTTTTAAAATCCCCACTGTCCCAAACAACCGCGTTCAAACACCTTTCCCTTCATCACGCCGAACAACACTGAGCTAAGCAAGACTTTTCAACACAAGGCGCTTGCCACCGAGTCCCCGGGTGTACCCAGTAATCCTAGGCTCAAAATTCGACATGGATTCCCCAGAGGTCGTGCCCAGCCCGCCACCAGATGCCACCGTGCACACTTTGTTTGAACCATCGACTGGCACATACCAATGGCTTGTGGCATGTCCAGTTACCAAGCAAGCAGTTGTCATCGATCCTGTTCTTGATGGTAGAACACCTTCTGCAAGTGGAATCTCGACAACCGCCGCCGACAAGATTCTGGATCTTGTCAGGAACTATCGATATACTGTGATCAGAATACTGGAGACCCACTCGCACGGTATGGCCACAGCTGCGTGGTACCTTCGCGGTCAGCTCAACCAGATGACCGGATATATGCCGCGAATCTGCACAGGGAAATCCATCGCTGGAGTCCAGAGAATGTTCCAGAGACAGTATCGGATTCAAAACGCCTTTCAGACTTCCCGATTCGATGCCGGCTTCAAAGACAGCGAGATTTTCGAGATTGGGAAGCTGAACTGTCAAGTGTTACTCTTGTCCAAGCCGCGACTAGAGACTGAGAAGTTTGGTTTTGTTGTTGGACAGAATGTGTTTAGTGGAACTGTGGAGGGAGCTTCTGTGGAACCTACGTCGAGACGATTGAGCGTGTTGCATGATGGTCACTTCTTTCACCCTCATGGCTCGAGACCAGGCACTCCGGCGGCATTCACAGATGTTGAGTCTAGGCCTACCAGCTCGCGGACGGAGTTGAGCACCTGGCAGCACAGTCCCACTGAACTGAGGAAACCGAGTATGGAGCGGCGTCTGATGCACAGCTACAGCAGACCGCACAGTCAGATTCATGAGATTGGGGTATAATGTATTGATATGGATGGGAATGTGGAGGTTTGTTTGGGCTTCGTGATTGATTAGCGCGCATGGGAAGCATTGTGAAGAGGGAACATACCTATAGGGACGGAGTAAAGGCTGATTGTTTGGTATACAGGATCTGCTAGTACACAGCTTCTAGTACTTGGCTCCAATCTTCTTCTCGTGCTCAATCTGTTCGTTGTCCACAACAATGATGGCCTTGCCCTGGATCTTCCCTCCATGCACCATTTCCACCAGATCCTCAATCTTGTCAAGCCCGTAGAAAGGGTTCGTCTTGACAGTAACACCATGCTTTGCAATGGCGTCCAGCATTCCCTTGGACTCCTCCGGGCTACAAATCAGCGATCCCACGATCCTGATGTCTCTGAAGATAATCTCTGGAAATGGAATCGTGACGTTGTCCGGCTGAGCAATCTGTACCATTCTCCCGTGCATCTTCGTCACCGCACACGCCAACCCAGCAGCAGTCTCATGGTCCGACAAACAGACCGTAGCGTCCGCTCCTTGGCCACCCGTCACAGCCTGTACAGCCTTGACGACCTCTTCCTTTCCTTTCCTCACGTCTGCCACAACATCCGCACCATACTCCTTGGTCAACGCAAGACCCTCATCTCTCGCATCAATACCGACGACTTTAAACCCAAGTGCCTTTGCGAATTGCACCCCAAGATGTCCCAACCCACCTCCACTTCCCACAAGCGCAATCCATTCCCCAGCTTTCAGCTCCGTCTGCAAAACACTCCTCCAAACCGTCCTTCCCGCACAAGCCAACGGCGCCGCACTCATAAAACTAACTTCGTCCGGCAGTTTCGCCGTAGACTGCGAATCACACTTGACATACTCCGCGAAACATCCATTCGTATGTACGCCCACCATCTCCACGTTCGTACAATATTGCCTTTGATTCTCGGGTCCCAAGCAATCCGGACAGGCACCACAAGGATGTAGTGGCAAACCACACATGACTCTATCGCCGGGAGCGAAACCAGAGACCTCGGATCCCACTGCGACGACTGTACCGGCTCCTTCGTGGGATGCTGTGCAAGGGAGTGCGGTTGAGAATGTTCCAGCCTGGACCATTCCGTCTGTGTGGCAGTTTGAAGCTACTGCTACTTTGACCAGGAGATCTGTAGGTGCGAGGTCGGATGGCACGGGGACGGTGTTGAGTTTGTAGGGTTTGTTGTATTCCACTACCTGGATTGCTTTCATTTCTTTGGGGATTGAGGGTGCCATGTTGGAGGTTGGTTTTCGTTGGTGATTGGCTAGTTTGATTTCCTAATCCGTCTCTGCGACTGAGTGTTCGTTGCTGGAAGTGGGAAAGAACACCTTGATGGATGAGCGAGAAGTTGTGTATTTTATTGTTACTCTGTAGAGCGGCTTTGCGGTAGCACAGCTACGTCGTTGCTGTCCCGAGACGGAGCTCTTCACGGCTTTGGCTGATGACCCCTCCTTGCCCTCCCCAGACTGCCCCACGTTGATGTCACAAGCAAGAGAGTGTGGAGTATGATAAAGACGGGGTTGTCGAACAGACATGGCTGACCCTCACGCTGCTCAACTGCTTCTTTGCCAGCCAGCTCATGGCGGGAGCGAAACGATTAAAATCGCTCCTCGAGAACCTGCTGAATCTTCAACAACCAGATTTTGAGTCTGCATTTCTTCTGACCTCCGGCTCACCATCTTCTACACCAATCCCTCGGACAGGGACTGTGTTTTGGGTTTCGTCGAAGGGCGACCTGATGTTCTGGTGCTGCAACGTAGGTAACAATCCCGACCGGGACCACAACAGAAGGACGAAGGCCAGAACACCTCGACTCTCGTCTGTAATTCCATCAACGCCATTCTCTTCTGGAAGCACTTCCCAGAAACATGACTTGCGTTGCAACAAGCAGTCATTCTCTCCTACGATCCATCATCTCCTTCTTCTCCGATACTTCCCAAAGGAAAATCATCTTCTCTCACTCTCCAAATTCCTCTCTGACTTCTGCCTAATCCACCGCCCTTTCTTTCCGTAGCTTCATCTTCGAAAAGCTCCAGCTGCGCCCCTCTCCCAAAAGTAAAGATCCGATAATCTGCGTTTCCAAACTTTCTTCTCGTGATTCCTGTCCTGAGAAATCCAGAATGGCTGACCACAGCAATAACCTTCTCGGGTCTTGCATATAGAGCCCTCAAGCACTCGTCCCCACGGCGTCTATTAGCGAGTGCATCGAAAGCATATGGTGTCCCAAGCGATTTATCCGGATAGGTTGGATCGACGGCCGAGAAGTCCAGGCTGGGAAAGAGGGAAGCTGTTTTACATAATGGGAGGCCTATGTCGCAGTTTTCGGTAGAATTTTCTGATCCAGTTATCAGTTCCCTCACGAATGAGCGGGTTCGCGAGACATACCTTGCCACATTGGATCTACGGAGACAGGAACACCACTATCGACCAGCCATTTCAAACCTATCAGTGTGGTTTGGAGAGTTCGACGCATGGGAGAGGAAATGATCAGCTCGATTCGAGAAGCTAGTGGGATGCTTCTCAGGTGTCTTTCGAGATCTTCACATTGTTGGATTCCTCCATCTGTGAGTTCTGGGTCGAGTAGTTTCCAGTTCTGTGCATGTTGCTGTTAGCATCGCTCTCATGCTTGATACCAAACAGGAAAGACTTATTGGTAGCGTTGTGCAAGGCTTCAGCATGGCGGATAAGAATCAGCGTGGGAGGCATTTTCTCTGATATTTAGCAGACAACAGCACCGATGTGCGAAGAAATTCGTGAGAGATGTGGTGCATTTCGAACAGACTTCTTCTCGGATGGTGGTGGAAAGAGAGCAAGAGTTACATGCATGTATGAGGTCGGGAAAAGGAAGCAAGCAGGACCCGGTGCGTGCTTGTCCTTTCGTGTTTGGGAAAAGATGTACTCGTACGTCACGGCCAAGCAGATGGCTTGACTGACTCGGCTTTTTTGGTGACAGCTTGGCCAGGTCATGAATGAAAACGGACACAACTCCTTGCAGCCTGTTTACGAGAGCTTGGTTGTTGTGAACCGGCCAAGATCTTTGTGACAGTCGTGTGAGGCCTGTAGCGTGTTTCCGGCTGTTTCCTTTTCTTCCACACCGACATCTATCTGATCGACGAACCTTAAATCATGCCAGAGCAAGGGGTACCAACTTGCAAGCTTTGTAGACATGGTCACCACAATCGGTATACTGGATTGATATGTGTGGTGGTGCGAGTGTTGCAGCTCCTCCCTCCTCTGCCTGGTGGAGCTCGAGACGTCATGCCATGAATAATCGGCCGATGCAAAAGTCGCTCAAGTTGGAAGCTGGTCGAGCTCTGCGACAGCTCAAAAACTGTTTCAACAACTTCTCTAGAGAACTGTATACCGGTCAGCACGCAGGATGAGCTCTTCGTCCTCCTCGGACTCGTCCTCCGCTCCGTCAATGGCCACATCGACTCCAGGAACGCTCCACTACATCCCACCCAATCTTTGCGCCTTCGAACCCACCAAGCCACTCGTACGATCGCTCAACATCAACACGCTGCTATGGATTGGTGGCATGTTTGATACTCTACACTCTGTGCAGTACCCATTCAAGATTGCCCAATCGCTAGGCCCGACATGGTCTGTTATGACTGCCTCTCTGGGCTCAGCCGGTCACAGCTGGGGTGTGAGCAGCATTGCAAAAGACGCCGAAGAAATGGCACAGATCGTGGCCTATCTGCGGGAACTCAGGCCAGGCGGAAAGGTAGTCATTATGGGACATAGTACGGGCTGTCAGGACTGCATGGAATATGTTGTCGGCAAGAATGCCAGCGCAAGACCCGCTGTCGATGGCATCATTCTCCAAGCACCCGTCTCGGACAGGGAAGCATTAGCAGAAGAGCTACCACAGGCTTTCAAGCACGAAGCTGATCAGCTCGCTTTGAAGATGTGCAGAGAGAAACACAGCGCGGATTGTATGCCGAGCCGTCTCACGAAATCAGTCTATGGACGTTTGGCTGTCACTGCGAAACGTTGGTTAGACGTCTCGAACCCGGGCGGTGCCGATGATTACTTCTCAAGCGACTTGACCTTGGACACGCTCAAGACCACCTTCGGAAAGCTTCCTGCCAGTTCACCGCTATTGCTGCTATGTGGTGGTGCAGACGACTCCGTGCCTGCCAGAGTCGATCTAGAGAAGCTCATTCGATCGTGGATGGATGTGGTGAAGGCGGGAGGAGGTGTGGTAGATGAGTCGAATGGTGCTAAGCCTGTGCCTGGTGCCTCCCACAATCTCAACGGCGATCCGGACGAGGTTGTAGCTGATTTGATACAGAGAGTCGTAGGATTCATCGCTCAGCTGGACAAGGGCAGCTTCGGTGGCAATGCTGGCGCTCGGATATGAACAAACAGGAACACTGATGAAATGGTGCTAGGAATCGAGTAGACCAGTTGGCGCACACTGAACATCTACCCAGCATGAAGGGAACTATAGGAGAATGGCTTCAGCTTAGATTTGGAAACATTTTGATACCAGAATCTAATGCACAGAAGCAGCGACCGAAGGATACTTCGCCGCAAGGGCATCATACTGCGCTTGATTCACAGCAAAGACATGTCCATGCTTGATGTGGTTAGGAAAGCCCGCCAGTGGCTCCGCCGTCCATGCCTGCATATCGTTCAACGTACGAGCAGTTGAAGGAATGTACGTCTGCATATCATTCTCGTCGATCCAAAGGTGGAAGAGACCAGCATCGACCTTTGCACAATGTTAGCAAAGTTCACCTTCCCGAGAAGATACCACCACTCACATTATCTCTGAAGATCAAAGGACCTTCATTGTTAGTATACTGCTTCGCAAACTCAATGCGCTCCGTATCCGGCGCACCACCAACTCTGCTCCACGCTCCCAGGATACCAGTTTCAGAGCGTTCCTGATAGATCAGGTAATCTCTCTCGTCCTTGACCCAGCGGTACCAAACTCTCGCACCTTCTTCGGGAGTAGGCAAGAAGGTAGCATCAATAACCGCATATCCAGGGAAGAAGTATTCCTTCGCTTCGGAGAAAGTCGAGAAGTCCGTGGTCGTAACATACATCAGCTTGTTTGGTGGCTGTGTTCCATGGCGTTCAATGTCTTCGACTGGCCAGAACCTGGCAGCGAAGATGACGATATATGCTGCGAGTTCCTCATCCCAGTATCCTTCCGGCGCCCAAGCATTACCAGCTGTTTCGTTGACGATTGCAGGCGTCAGTGTGGATTCACTCCACTCAGTGAGGTCGGTGGACTCCCACACTACAATCGATCGACTTCCAAATCGCGTGGCTTCGTTGAAGTCTCCTTGGATATCGTTCACTTGGAGATCTGTCGCGATGAGCCAGTATTTCGATCCGTCGACTGCTGGAACCAGAAAACTGTCTCGTACGCCTTTGCTTCCTACTGTGCTGCGGAGAATGGCGCCGCCTTCGACTGTCCCGTTTGTGGTGAGTTGGTTCCAGGAGTGAGCATCGTTTCCTTCCGAAAGGTACATGTAGATCGCTTCATCTTCGTAAGGGAAGGTGGTGAGGAGGTAGCCAACTTTGGAGTCGGAGGCTTGTCTTGGAGAGTTTGCTGGCATGGACCATGCTGTTGACAGAAGGCCTGCAGAGCAGAGGAGGGGGTTGATACGCATGCTGGGCTGGGTGAGGAGGATTGATCACGACAGCGAGCTGGGAACTCAGTATATGAATGCTAACACACTGCCAATGCTAAGAGTCCCCGTGGGGTTCGTATAACGCCGGATAAAACACCTCCGCATTGGCAGGTCACCAAAAAGCTTTGCTGACACGTGAAGATGCTATACTGAGCTGGATGTACCAAGGATACCCGTGTGCTGCTGGTATTAAGCGGAGCTTCGCCGAGAGCCAAGCATTGTGAGGGACCGCCAAGAGTGTTTTAGGCAGCCTGCGCCGTGGCCGATCATTTCCGGACGCAGGCAAGTAGGCAAGAGAGAGTCTTTTGTCCTTGGGGATTGGTGCGAAATCTTTGCATTATTGCACCGGACGGCGTATGCCTAAACACGGCGTACCATTGTCACGTATGGCTCGATTTAGGAACAGGAAGTAGTCCTAACCATTTCTCAATCAACCAAACCTAAGCTCGCTTCTACCCGGCTTTCAATGGCATTCACCCAAGGCTCGGACTTCCAAGTGAATGCCTGGACTCGGGTTCTCAGGAGGCGCTCAGCGAAATGCTCGCCACTCTACAGCCAAAGTTGCAAAGTTCATCGACTAGCCGGGGCTGATATTAAGCGCCGCATACTCGGTGATACATCATTCGAATCGAAACGACTTCGACGCTGCTGCATCGTCTATCATAGGATTGATCGTTCGACACTCTCCACTGTTGCTGATGGATTTGCGCTAGATGGCATCGGGCAAGATAAGCGAGAGCGCCTGCCTATCCGGGCGGCGGACAACATTCGGGCAAGTGGTGAGTGAATGACTTATGCTCATACCGCAGTCTGACATATGATGCTTGGCGGGCACTGTGGTCGATAGAAAGTGATGTGAGTTGATGATGAGTATTGGTGAAGCGGCGATGCTTTTCCAATGTTTACTGTATTGAGGTCCGAAAGCGGAGAGCGTTTTTCGAAAACTCTTCTCTTGTCTTGGCGCGGCGATTGGAAACAAACAAAGACCAGTCATCACACAGCAATCGTACACCAAGGATCTCAATCAAATCAAGACGTTTGATGGCATCTTTGCGAAGCTTTACTCGACTCCCACTGCTTTCATCAGCTCCCCGCTTTGCGGCGCCGCCAGTCATCCCTTGCATCCAGCCATTGAGAATCATCCAGCAAACTTCTAGCTTCGCAACGAAGCCAATACCATCCCACATGTCGACAGATCACATCCTCACGCTATCATGCCCGGACAAACCCGGCATCATCCACTCTGTGACTGGACTTTTGAAGGAACACAACCTGAACGTACTGGATCTACAGCAATTCTCCGATATCGAAAGACAGAAATTCTTCATGCGAGTTCACTTCGGCCACGCTGAGTCCACAGAGCACCTTGATGCACCTTTTAAAGCACTATCTACAGACCTCCAGTTTGATGAGCTTAACATTGTGGCCAAGGCTCATAAGCCAAGAGTTCTTATCATGGTCTCCAAGATTGGACATTGTCTCAACGACCTGCTTTTCCGCCAAAAGACCCAGCAACTCAATATTGATATCCCGCTGATTGTGTCGAACCATCCCGAGTTTGAGTCATTGGCTCAGAGCTATGATACGGCATTCCATCATCTTCCCGTCACCAAAGATACCAAGTCGCAGCAGGAAGGTCAGATTCTGGACCTCGTCAAGGAGCACAACATTGACCTTATTGTATTGGCCCGATACATGCAAGTCCTCTCACCTACTCTATGCGAGGCTATGAGCGGTAAAATCATCAACATTCATCACTCTTTCTTGCCTTCCTTCAAGGGCGCCAAGCCTTATCACCAGGCCTACGATCGTGGAGTTAAAATCATTGGAGCCACAGCGCACTTTGTTACTGCAGACCTTGATGAGGGCCCGATCATTGAACAGCGAATCTCCAGAGTGGATCACAGTATGAATGCAAAGGAACTAGTGGATGAAGGTACTAGTGTCGAGACTCAGACCTTGGCTGCAGCCGTAAAATGGTGGAGCGAGAAGAGGCTGTTCATGAATGGTCAAAAGACGGTCGTGTTCAATTGAGGTCTTGTGGCGGTAGTATATCAGAAAGAAGAGCCTACACTGATAGAAGTATACACTTTGAAGTCATCGCAACAGCAGCTCCTCAATGGCTCGCGTCGTGAAGTGCGTTTCTGGGATCGAGGGCATGGGTGTTCAAAGCTATGAGGGATCGGCGAAACAGGAGTGACAAGTGCAATAGCAATGGTCTAAGCTGAGCTGTCGGACACGATAGATAGTATTGGGAAAGAGACTGCTATCGAAACAAGTCCTCCTGAGAGCGCCAGAGTAGAGGAACTACGATCTGGATGAACCGGTTTGGCTTCACGAACGATCGAGACTCCAGGGATAGCCAGAAGGCATCCACTTTGTGACACGAAGAGAGGAACGTGTGGCTTGATAATCTGAATGCAAACGTGCGGTTGGAACGCTGGTTGTCGTCACTGACTTATAAGAGTAGTAAACCTTGGAGGCCATGCCTGGGAAAAGTTCGGTGAACTGGGCGAGCGATGTTGGCGCGCAGAGACATTGACTTGTTCTTTCCACTCCGTTCTACACCTCTTCTTCCTTTATCATGCTGCCGTTCGATGCTCAATGTCATTGTTGACTTTTACGCGCGTCAAAGTGCTCGGTGAGGTAATGGAGATGATGAAGCGAATATCGTTTCCGTTATGGGTTCTGTGACTCTCAAAGGATTTGCCGCTCCTTAGGGCTCTAGGCGGCAGCGGTAAGCTGTATGGAGTCACCGTTCTGCTTCTTGTACCTTTCAGTCATCCAAGCTCTACTTCACAGCCTTATAAAGCCTGATCTGTCCTGCTTATTGCGAGATCTGTTTTTCTTCTACTCAAACATGGATACTTCTCTCCTCCTCAACGGCGATGCATCGGCAGTCGCCCGGTACCTACGAGCCAATGCTGCCCAGCGAGGTGTCGACGAAATCACCAAGGACCTGCTGGCCAGCATCAGTGCTGAATCGTTGCCTCCTCGGGTCTTCAGTCTGTGGTTGGCTGCTGGAGGAGACTGCGAAGCCATTCGACTTGGCCTCCACTTTCAAGATTCCCAGGCGGTGAGACGAGCTGCTATCAATCGCTTTGGCAGGTTCTTTCGCAGCAAACGTCTGCCAGACGTCTGGAACGCTATCGGTGGGACTACTGGAGTCATTGAGTATCTCTCAGCGGCCTCTGTCAGAGATGTCAAGCACTTTTCAAACGAGATTCGCCGCTCAGCAACTGCAAAGACGTCTGCCGCAGCTAGAGCGGCACTTGTAGACGAGCTATACCAAGCACTACACCATATCGATACATCTGAAACAGCTCCCAGGACGACGGACCAACGACCACTCTCCTCAATCTACCAGGCCGTCTTCCCGGGTTGCTCGCAGAATCTGATCCTGTCAGTGGTAGAGGGCAGGTCTGGCGAGAAGAATGCTGTGGATGTGCAGCCAGCTTTCTCTGCGCATACTGCATTGTTCCGCTCGAGATGCATCTCTGAGCTTAGGGATCCATCAAGCGACGTCGATATGAAACAGGTCTCTGCTCTGTTGAACATTGACTCAAACGACAGCACATTCCACCGGGACGCTTATTTGTCTGCCAACACGCAGTTCGCTTTGGAAGTGCTTGAAGCACTATCGACGAGGAAGGTTCTCAAAGGCGATGCCAGCGCCATCCTTTCGGAAGTGGCGACACCACTTTTTCGAAGACTAGCAAGGCGAAAGTGCCTACCAGAGACGATTTCGAGGGCTACATTGGCATACGTCTTTTTCTTCCAACGTCATATCTCCAACCGTATGCCATTCAAAGACCTCTGCAGTGGCCCGGGATCTTTCCTCGTCCGAGATTGGGGTCGACGTCCAAAGCGGCTTGAGAGCTCATTGATCATCTATTTGCGCCTGTCAGTAAATGCAAGTCTCCCTGCACCTAGTGACTGGCTCGAGCTTGTTGAGATGGTATCCGGGCCGCAACGTCTTCGACTTCTTGGTCTGGTTGCACACTGCGACCTCAAGACAGAACACGGTCTCAAGCAATCGAAACTACAGTGGGATTCCAAACTTCTACTCGCATTACCACGCATTGAAGCTCGGCAAGTCTTTGAACGATTGGTCAAATCGGGTTCTAACACTTTGAATGAGAATCACCCAGCAGATCGGCGAAAAGGCGAACTCGATCTTCTGATGATCAAGTTGTCCCCCAATGAACCGGGCTCGCTTGATAAAGCCACGACCGTGGTGGAAGAACGAAAGGCAGAGGCCTCCAGAGCTCGCGAGCAAGCTGATCGAGCCGTTTGCATCTCACTCACCTTGCAATCTGCTGCCGCATCAAGGTCTCTCGAACTTTACCGTCAGACGTTGTTGTGGACAAGGAAGTACGTGAAAGATCCACTAACCGCCATGGAAATATTCCGAGGATTCACTTTCCGTTCTTCTGATGAATCTCTAAGTCTGCTTTGCGGGTTCCCTGGGACACATCTTGACTATGGTTCCCTCACACGGGATCAGGTAGCTTCCAATGTGCAAAGCGCAAATGTCATTATCACGGAGTGTCTTCGAATGGCATGTCAGGCGCAACGAGAGCCGGGCTTCAATTCTCGCTATTGGAGGACCGTTTTGGATCTGATGAGTGACGTTATGTGTGAAAGATACAAGAGCATCAATACGCTGCAAGATAGCCTCAAGCTGACAGACGATGATGTCTTTGAGGTTGTCTGGCGAGACACTCTCGAAGTCTGCAAAGCTCTGGAGGTCCTGGGGCTGGACGACGAGAACGCCAGCCTGGATTTCGACCACTTGGGTGGTCCATTGATACGGACTGGACCAGGTGACTTACCGCGCTTGGTCGACCCACGACCAGCCACGCTTCGCTTCTTGGATATGTATGCTCAAGTTCGCAATGAGCTGTGGAAAAACCTCCGACAGAGAGATGTCCCTGCTACATTGACGCTGGTCGAGCCATATCCCCGAGGATTACCGCTTGATTGCCTTCTGCCTGTGAACCTCAAGACTTACGAAGCAGAGACAGAGCTCCCGTATCTGCTATCACGAGCTGAGCAGGTTGTTTTCATCCCCGCGAACATGGCCTTGTCAACACTGCCAGCTTCTGATGACGACTTCGATGCCATCGGGTCTTTCGTGGAAAACTGGCCGAATGGACTGACGAAGTATGTTCAGTTGAGTCGGAACTGCCAGGAAGCAGCTCTGTCGGCCTGGGAGCATGCTATTGGGCCACTGTCTACATCCCGAATGTCTGCTCAGGAGGCACATCTGTTCTGGTCTCCCATCTTTGTAGACTCCCTTGAGGGCTTGGAGTTGGATGGGCCATGGAAAGAAAAGTTGGCAGAACCTCCGGCCCCTCTCATTCCTACAGTTGAAGATGTCGAGCAGCGTACTGAGTGGAGTCCGGAAATCAGTGCGAAGAGCTTCGAGGTCAGGTCTCGCGGACTGGAGGCCACGGTACTTGATGCAATGCTTGAGTATGGCTGGAGCCCGTCTGCGCCCAGAAGGTCTCGCCGAAGGTCCGGATTGATCACGCCGGAAATACCTTCTCGGGAAATCGGCCCCTTTTGGTCTCGGTGGCGGCTTCCGCGTGCAGCATCATTCTCGACGCGGGAAGCTCTGGTTTGCGCAGCTATGCTACATGTTAGCGAAGCCAATTCGCTGACTCCGGGCATATTCCACAAGCCATTTCCTTCGGTAAATGCGAGATTCCCCGCGCTATACCTTGATGGGGACTGGCTGGAACGAGTTCTTGAAGAACCTAAACAGTTTCATTCCTGGATATGGGGTCCGATGACTGTATGGGGTCCGTTGATGCAGCTTTCCGATGATGTTCCAGCTACTTTGCTTGTGCGATTGGTCAGAGCGTTGATCGAAGCGCCAAATAGTAGCATAGATCGGGTGCCTACGGATGCTTTGAAGCTTCTCCGGGTTCTGATCAAAGGGGATAGACCACAAGTAGCTCTCGGCCTGATCCAGGATATCATCTTAAACCGGCCAGACGATTCCTCTTGGCAGCGCATAATACTCACTGGAGGCTTGCTCGACTCTCTGCCAAAACAAGTTGTGGAGCAATTCCTGCGGAAGCTCAGTGCAGCCATTGAGAAACGGCTCTCTGAACACACCAGTCGTAAGAACGACACCGCAACTTCTCAAGCCCCACGTATCAAGGTCACAACAGTCAAGATGCTCTCTCAGCTGCTTTCAGGGGCGATGTATGTTGATGCCGCGTTCGCCAGCTCTGTATTGACCAGTCTCCTGAGCAGCACCAGCCATATTGATGTTCGGGTATCTGTTGTGGAAAGTCTTATAGACATCCTCACGACAAGTCAAGATACATCGCTTTGCGATGGTATTCTTACTGCCTTCGAAACCCATTGCGTACCAGTCATGTCTAGTATGAACGAACGGGAACGGATGAGCAGGGATGAGTGGATGTCGTACGATTCAACGAACCTACCAGAACTGCATAGACAGTCGTGGGGCGATCTTCCTCCCCTACTTTCGAGTATGCTGCACTCTGTTGGCAAGCTCAGGGAAAGTGTGCGGCAGCAATTCTTTGACCGAATTCTATTACCAACGCTTTGGAGGAACTCTGAAACCAACCAACGCTGGATGCAGCTCTTCCTACAGCACCATGAGATCCCTCTCCCGACCGAGGCGCTCCCAAGGGCACCTACGCAGCTGCAATTCCTGGTCGAAATGTTGAAGTGGCCGGCCAATATTCCTGCTTCTGTGATCGAACTATGGCTGCGCGTTCTGACTGCTGTGCTCGAGCCACCGCAGTGCATCCAGACATTGAATGATCGAATATCTGGGGACACGAACATGCTCAACTCTACCAATGGACAACACTGGCTGGCACTCTGGGGTCAAAGTGCTCGGACGATCTTGCTTCGCAGAACAAAACCTGCGACAATGCTTACGCAGGAATGGCAACCCGTTAGACATGATGGACCCAGTTTTGGCTACATACAGAGTGTGGTGCTGCAGCAAGCTGGCCTAATGCTTCCACTCTGGAATCAAACTACGGAAAACGGCCTTTGGATGGCGTTTATCGATGACATGAAACCACCCCCATGGTCCTCAGACAATCTTGTGTTATGGCATCAGAATGTCAAGCCAGTTCTCCAGCAAATTGTGGACAAGGTCGAAGCACTTCGGACAGTAGATTGGCAACGAAACGTAGATCGTTTCCCTGCCGCTTTACCGGACACTTTCCCGCTGCGAGTATGGCTGCTTACACCTGTCTTCGAGACCGACGAATTTCATATTGATGATATCAAGCTCTTCGCAGCTTCAATATCAGACATATTGGCAGAGTTGGGACACTCTCATCGAGCATACACGAAACGGTATGAACTACTCACGGAGTTTGTGCTCGCAAATGGGAGTCCAAGTGATAAGGCCAACATTGCACTGTTGCTAGGCGATCTGGGAGGTGTAGATTTGAAGCATCTGGATACCGCACATGACCTCAGAGTAGACCTCACGAGGCAGCTGTTGAAGTCTACAAATCATTCCTCGCCCAAGAGAGAGCTTCAGAGACAAATCAGGACGATGGTCCGCAATCTGGCAAGCTGTTTTGATGAAAGCATCAGAGGCGTAGCTTTCAATCTGCTTCTCGACCGAGACGCTCAAAATGTTGAAAAGGCATGGTATGCTCAGGATGAAGGAGACTCGGATGACTGAGCTAAGGGGCGACACGAGGAAATCTCAGTGCCGTGGGTTCTTGTTCAAAGACTCAGATCTCTCAAAGATGCTCTCGCGCTGTGGTAGCTATCTTCAGATCTGCTAGAAACCTTTGGACTAGCAGAGCCACTTCGGAGAAAGGATCATTCCTGGAAGTTCTTGAAGGACTCACGTTGACAGCTTTGAAGACTGCATTGCGGTGTATTGACGCTACTCCAATGGTCAAGGCAACTCCACGGGCTCCTGGTCCTCCAACTTTTCCTTTTGTATCTCTGTCCCGTCTAACCACTGTCGGTTGTCTCTTCCTCCCTCTTGTTCTGTTGCTGGTAGCTGATGTCGAGAATCTTTTCCTTCCAGTTCGCGTGGTTTGGGTCCTTCAAGTTCGAAACGATTGCTCTCTCCAGGAAGCTCTGCCTTTCCTCCATTCGTTTCGTGTTGTATCACCGCCTCTTGCGTGTCCGCTGTGATATTCTGCGCCTTTCTCTTACGCCATATACAGAACAAAAGTCCGCTGACAATAGCCGCTACTCCAGCAACACTGCCCACCACTGCTCCAGCTATAGTGCCGCCTGTGATACTTTGATTCGATGACACCCTGGCCGCAGCAGTCGAGCTCGGGGTCGCACTGGTGGTGACATTATAGGCCACAGGTGTAGGTGATGGAGCGGCGGGAGGATCGTAGCTTCCATCGTTGATTTCGTCGATATGTAGACACGTGAGCTCAGAAACACTGCTCGAGATGCGTGTCGTGGCCACGGAACTGGAGTAATCCGCGACTATTGAAGTTTAGTACAGTCATTGCCTATATCATCAAGAGAGCCTGACCTGGCATAAAGACGAAGAGCACAGGAGTGACGGCCTGACTCCACTCAGTGTAGACTGTTTGCGAGTCGTTGTTGTACAGAGACACTGCATTTTGCCAGGTCCCGTTTAAAGTACAATTTGGATTGAGCACCGTGTCGTAATTACCGCCGTTGCTCGTGAGTGGCCACCCGAGACCATCCAGTGAGCTAGTCGACGTCAGTACGGATCAGCAAGTGTGGAACTTAGGGGCCTTACGAGTCTTGGAAGAAGTATGAGCATGAAGTCGGAAAGTTGTCTCTGACGCTAGCAGCCAACGTGTTGCAGAGGCTAGGCAAGGAGGTGTTGGTAAGGTTGCTTCCTAAAGGGACACTCTGTAAGTGAGTGCCATCAATCATAAGTAGTTACCTAAGCACTGACCTGTTCCGATGGTGCTTGGGGTTGTCAGCCAGTCAGCCCATTGCTCGCTAACACTCGCTATATCAGATATGCAAGTCGAGTCCAACGCCGAGGAGCATGTTCCATCGTCGTCCTGTCTATGTCTTATTTAGCGAGGTACAGGCTACATATAGCATCGATATGCCAACGTACCCTCGCAGCTGCGTATTGTAGTTGAGTGAAAATCCAACTAGAGCGCATACCTGGTTTGAGGCTTGATTAGTGTGACGCACTGCGTTATGAAGAGGAGATGAGACATACATCATAGCCAAGAGCAAAGTCTCCGGAGTAGTTTGCTCCATTAGTATTGTACCAGAGACCATAGCTACTGGATGTTGTGTTCGTCGAGTTGCTTGTGCCGTTCGCGTTTTGAATAGTTACGGCCAATCCAGATTGTAAAGTTTTGCCGGAGGTATTATCTTGACCCGCCTGAGGTCCTTGGAGTACATTTGGATTGATGTAATAGATCCCTGTCTATGGAGATATTAGCAGTGTGCTATGAAGCTCAGTAACTGTGCTGGCTCTGACCGCGTTGGTGTCTGCAAATGTTGCTCCACAGATATTTGAACTGCCAGAGGCTATCTTGGTTGTCAAACTCCAGATCGGTGTGGCTAGCTCGTCAGTGGTGTTCTGCGCCAGAGCAGTGTGCAGCGACCCAGCCAACCGGAGCCAAACTGGTGATCTACGTTTCATGGCGAACAATGGAGATTGGAAGGATGGAGGAGCAGAGAAGGTCTTTCAGTGACTTCAAGCGGTTGGCGTTCTCAGCCGCAGTTATTGATGTGTAGATCCAAAGCACGACCGCATTTAGCGTGGTGACACAGCTTCGGCAAGATCATGCAACCCATCTGAGTGGTTGGTGTGGGTTCGATCAGCCCAATAGTATGGCGAGCGACCAGGGGCAGTGCGACCCCGGCCTGGGCGAATCGATAACAGACAGTCGCATGATGTCGGGATGTATAGATGTAAGGCGCGGTATAAACTTGAGACGTACAGCAAGGCGAGTGAAGATGACCACTCGAACATGTTCTGTGCATTCTTGCTCTGTGATGTTGTGAGAACGCGCTGAAAGTCAGACAAAGAAGACAGAGAAAAGAGAACGCAATCTCGGATGTGCGCTAAATCGAAGGTGGAATAGTGCCAACGCTAGTAGAAGGCCAAAATAGGAGCATCAACGCGAACATAAAGCACGTTGGAATGCCTCGTCGAATTTCGTCCTCGCGTCTGTGTTGTACTGAAATCCTACCAACAGATTCACTTGGATTGAGTTTTGGTAGCGTATGTTTTTCCCCTGTGCACAGACGGAAGGAGCTCGGCAAGCCGATCCTGCCCTCGTAGGATTCAAGGGCAAACTTTGCCATCCCACGCAAGCTACAGTACATGCAATACATTTACATCCGAGGGGCAGTTTCCAGAACCGAGCTCGACAGCTATACCGACACAATAGCCGGAAAGTAAACCGAGGTAGGCTGCGGGAAGCCATTGCAACGTCTGCAACTGATCCAAAGAGAACCCAAGTACTTTCCATTTATCACCCGTCTGGAGAGTATCAATTGGTTCGCTCAAATCATCCTACAAGTCAGCAACTTTGTACAATAACCAGCAGACATGGCCTCTCAGTCGTGGGAAAAGCTAGCTGCGAACAAGCGAGCGGAAATGTTCGACAAGATTCCTGCCGAGTGGCGTCTCTCACCTGAATTTCTGACCGAAGGTGCTGATTTGAATGCCAATGTACTGGATGTGCCTAGCCGCTGTGGTATTTTGAGCTTGGAAGAGCTTGAGATCACGGAGAAATACAGCGCTACTTCGCTAGCAGTCGCTGTAAGATCAGGCTCGCTTAAAGCAAAGACAGTTGCTTCTGCTTTCTGCAAACGTGCTGCTATCGCTCAACAGCTCACTTGCTGCCTTACCGAGACCTTCTTCAACGATGCGATCGAACGAGGTGAATGGCTCGACCAAGTCCTCCTCCAGACTGGAAAGCCAGTCGGGCCTCTCCACGGTGTCCCTGTTAGCATTAAGGAATGCTTCAACTATCGTGGTGTCCACTCCTCGCTGGGAACTGTCTCGTTCTTAAGTCGCCCTGTGGTTGAGGAGAATAGCTATCTGGTGGACCTTTTACTGGAGTTGGGAGCGATTCTGTACTGTAAAACCAATATTCCACTAACCATGATGACTGCCGATTCACACAACAACGTCTTTGGGAGAGTAAGTTCAGAGATTCAGAGGCTTTTAACGCTTGACTGAGATCGTTAGGTCCTGAATCCACACCGACTAAGTCTCACTGCTGGAGGTAAGCAAATAGATATTGTCTCTGCGATCTACTAACTTGGAACTTCGACAGGCAGCTCCGGCGG
Organism: Ramularia endophylla; assembly: GCA_002116395.1. Taxonomy (NCBI): domain Eukaryota; kingdom Fungi; phylum Ascomycota; class Dothideomycetes; order Mycosphaerellales; family Mycosphaerellaceae; genus Ramularia; species Ramularia endophylla. Next base: position 54,204 of record MWSQ01001883.1, on the reverse strand, counting down.
TGAAGGAGCTCTCATTGCTATGCGAGGTTCTGTACTAGGCGTGGGCACTGATCTGGGAGGATCCGTCCGGATTCCTGCAATTTGCAACGGGACATACGCCTTCAAACCCACTTCACACCGCATTCCTACCGGCAAGCAAGCCTGGGGTTCAAGGAAAGGATCGCCTGGGTTCCCTTCCATTGTAGGTCCGCTAGCCAACACGTTCGACGATCTAGTCCTCTTCACGCAAGTCGTGCTGGAGAATAAACCGTGGAACCGGGACCCAGGCAGTATCTCCTACCCGTACCGTGCGGATGTTGCCAATTCGGTTCCCGAGAAAAAGCGTGTTGGATACTTCCTTGAAGACCCGGATCTTCCACTGCAGCCTCCAGTCCTTCGAGCCATGGAGAACGCCAGGAAGACGTTGGCGGCGGCGGGGTTCGAGATTGTGCCGTTGTTGAATACTCCATCTCTAACCAAAGGCTATGCGTTGGTACAGGACTACTGGTCTCTTGACAACTCCAAAACGGCCATGAAGCATATCGCAGCGAGTGGCGAGCCTATCATCCCTTCTATGCGGCGTACAATGAATAACACGAAGAGAAAGTCAGCAGACTATACTCTAGACGATCTCTGGGATATCAACGCTGAATGCGCAGAGTACAAAGCAGCGTGGCATAAGGTATGGGTGGACAACGATCTCGAGGTGGTCCTTTGTGCTGGTGCACAGACTACGGCTGTGCCGCACGATACTTACGGGCCACCACACTATACCGCTGTTTGGAATCTGCTTGAGGTAAGCTGTTTGCTTGATGAACGATGATGTCCGCTAACCTTTCTATCAAGTATGCTGCAGTGATCATTCCAACAGGAAAGGCCGACAAAGGAATCGATGGTGACGAGCTTGCGAGACCTGATAATATCAGAAGCTGTGAGTCGATATATTGCTCCGTGTCGGGATGTAGCTGATCTTTGCAAAGACCGCAGTGAAGATATACATGGTGCACCAACGGCTATCCAGTTAGTCGCCAGGAACTTCCAAGACGAAGAGCTGATTGCCGTATCTCGCGTGGTAGACAGATGTCTGAGAGATGCCATGGCTTGAGAGACGACGAAATGAAGACACGAGTCTGTCAATGATGTGAAACGATGTACCGAGAGTGTGTGAATAGAGTATACAGTTTCATTTGAGATGTATTTACCAAGGTGATTGTGCACTTGACTTATACTCTTCACGAGTGAAGTGCACTCGTGCAGTTCAGGAACCGCTTGCTGTTGCCGCAACACTGCTGCTCTCTGCATTCTGCAACGCCGAAGAGATTGCAGCCCAGTCTTCGACCTCACTCTGCGAGGCTGTTGACGCAGAAGAAGTTGCAGTAGCCGACGTCGATGCCTCAGCCCGAGAAGTGATCGATCCAGTCGACGAAGCAGCGGGAACAACATCGACTGACGTCAGGGTCACCATGCTGTTCGAGATGGTCTTTCCTGATGGATCTTTGGTCACGAGTTGAATACTTGTGACAGTGCTAGGCGTAGGAGCAGCGGTCACGATCGCGATGCCGCCGGATGTTGAAGTACCCAAGAGATCGCCAAGGATGGCCGATGCAGCGGCGGTGTTGTCAGTACTGGACGTTGTTGATATTGAAGAGGATGTCGATGTCGAAGAGGATGTCGATGTCGAAGAGGATGTCGATGTCGAAGAGGATGTCGATATCGAAGAGGATGACGACGTCGAAGAGGATGTCGTACTGCTTGACGTGGTACTGCTTGGTGTGGCCGAGACAGTCAAAGTGGATGGCGTTGCAGAAACTGTGAAAGTTGACGGCGTTGCAGAGACAGTGATCGTGGACGCGGTGGCAGAAAGAGTGACAGTCTCAACGGAAGCCTGAACATTTGCCTTTTCGGCTTGTGGTAGGACAAAGTTCGGGGCAAAGTTGATGGCTGGCTGTTGTTCGCCCGGATTGCAGATTGCGGTCGCTGTCCCAGGGCCTGCCCAAGGAAAGAGCCGAGATGGTGCGTTGTTGTACAGACCGACGACAGTGTAGGCAAAGATGATGGTGCTCTCAAAGGCGAACATGACGGCCAAGAAGATGAAGAGTGCCATGGGTATGGTCACTCCAGATCGGCGGGTTCGGGGTGGTGAGCCATAGTACTCGCGGTGGTAGTCGTAGTCACGCGGTGGTGGAGGCGGTGGTGGAGGCGGTGGAGCAGTTTTGCGCTTTGGAGCGATGCCGTAGAGTGTAGAGAATCGCGGAGGTTGATCTTTTTCGTCGTTGAATTCCTGTTGAGGAAAGAAGTCGCCTTTCTTGATGTCCAAGTCCACGTCCTCCATCTCAGCAGGTGCGCGGCCTGGTTGACCGTCCCCCTGCATGTCGTGGTTCAGATTCTGTTCATAGGTTTGCTTGAACGGCATTGTTGTTGATGATGGTGTTGAAGAGATGGGGTCGGAAAGCTCGGGAATGGTGGCTTTGATGTCTCTGATGTCGGCCGTTGATGTCGTGAATGTTGTAAGCAATTGGCCAGCAATCGCAGAGTTGTCGTGATGAATGTCGCAGAAAGTGACTTTGAGCAGACACAAGGAATGAAAAGGAAGCGACCAGCGCGATGTATCAGATTAAAGCTTTTAGCACAATAAAGAAAGAGAAGAAGAAAGAGAGCTCAAGCAAAGCAATCACACAAGAAGATTGTGGTAGGTGAACAAAGACAATTCCAAAACTTTCTTTGAAAGGTCGAAGAAACGCGTAGCGGCATAAGACTCTGTCAGCAACAAGAGATTGTCTGGCTTGCAGCACAATGGCCGAAGAGGAGGCCGTCTTCTGGTGTGGAGTTGCTTGCTTTTGGGACGTGCTGAGGGTCTCGCTACGTTGAGAAATGAAGGTGGCCAACGAAAGCCATCGTTCTGCGCGTATACATGTCGCACAGAGACGAGTGCATGTCAAGTTTGGAAGTCCATGGCTAAGCGCTTCGCTGTCGTTGCAGAGTGAAGGGTGGATGTCGAGGTGAAGTCCACATTCGAAAATCTGTTCCGTCTCGGAATGCTCGCGGCGCTAAGGATACTGTCGTTGTGATTGGTTGTAGACCTGTGACCTATCTTGGGCGCGTTTCACGTACAGGTGAGACAAAAGGTGATATTTCATCAATAAGTAAGAAGACATCTCACGGTGGTGTCAGTTAAGCATCAGTAGTGCCATACAGTCTTGAACACCAGAGAGACAGAGTGATCGCGGTTCCAAGAGTGGCTAGCGTTTAAGTGCTGGTTTTGACAAGGGTTATGATCGATTGATCTTTTCGAGCACACATCACAAAATTACGTAAGCATTGTGAAGTCAATGGCAATGGCGTTGTAGCAAAGTGGTTACTGGTTCGTCCATCTCCCACAAAACGCTCAAAGTACACTTTGCTAACGCTGTCTCTAGCGATTGACTAGAATTAAATGCTATCAATTCCCTTCGGGGGCGTAGGGTAATTGGAAATCAATAAGCTGTTGCTTTCACGAATGATTCTAACAATCTCCCAGTTCGAGTCCTGCCAACGTCGATATTCTTTTGCTCCTGCCACTCAATGACGGGCTGCAACCTCTTTTGTCGCCCTGACATTCCTACCTACTCCTTTTCTATGCCTAGGCGGGACTGTGTACCTTTTGTCCTGGGGCTAGAAATCTCAATTTAGACTCCTGTTCGGATACCATAACATTGTGCCATTCTTGAAGACGTAGGCTCAAGTCCTGCCAGCGTCGTCTTTCCTACTGTTGTCGCTCCTGTCGCTCCTGTTCCTAGAGCAAGAGAAGCCTTTTTGGAACTCTTGGGTCGCTTTCTACATCTTGCCTCTTTAGTAAGTGCTCTATGATCTGTCACTCACTTTACAGCTTTGTCATACTTGCTGTATCTTTCGCTGTGATTTTGCGTGTGTAAAGTCATACAATCGTGCTCTGATGGTGTTCGTTGTGAGATGAAGTTCTACCCCTTTTCCGTCTCTAGCTCACTTTTTCGGTCGTTGAGATCAACACATGCCATGCAGTAGAGATACTATCAATGTCAAGATGCCTTCTAAAGTCAATGTACGAAGGAGTTCGTTTCAATTCAGCGCTAGCGTCACCGATCACCTCGGACTACACAGCTGCACAGCTTCTCTGCTCTCCTGAATATTGCAAGACACCCTACTAGGCAACAGGAGGCTAATCGTTTGATAGATATCTCCGCGTTTGGGAGAGAGCAATTCAGCCGGATGAAGGTTGGTCACAGCGCTCACATCTCCTTAGATCCTGGTGAGCGCTCGATAAAGACGAGCTCCTTCGCATAGGGTGAAGTAGATAAGGCTTCGCTTCAGCAAAGAACGTGAACCACATTCTGCCAGCATTACCCGCCATAGTATGACCGTAACTCATACGAGTGATCAGAGAACGGGTTGGGCTGCTTCATTTATAGGATGAAACCAACATCATGTTCCAACGCCAAATCTTTTGCTTTTTCGCAGGCAGATGATATGAATGTCATTCCAAACACTGCCTAAAAGAACAGCCACTGCGATATAGCTTTGACCCTCTCCTTGAAACTTTGCCCTTTAGCAAAAGTTCCCATCTTCGCGTTCAGCAACTTCTGATCCCTCTCCTCAACTGTCAATCCAGTGTCAAATCGATCAGTCTCCAAATCCATCTCTTCCAGCCTCACAAATCGCGTTCTCTTCAACAACTTCCATCCGATGATCATCACTGCCATAACAAGTAGTTCCAAATAGTAACTCACAAAGTCCACAGGTTTGAAACCTCCGGCGAAGCAGCTCCATCCTTGTACAAGAACCAAGAAACTGTTCATCACGACAGAGAAGATTGGACCCCAAGGATACGCCCAATTTCTGAATGGAAGCAGATGTTCCAGACCTTGCTTTCTGATCGCCATGCGGAACCGGAGAGATGCGAACCCGATAGCGATCCATGAGAGTTGGTTCGAAACGCCAACGATGTTTTGCAGCCAGGTCCAGAGCTGTCCCGCTCCAATATAGCTTGCTCCAAAACAAAGACCACTGATGACCATAGTAGAAAGCACGGCCACCCAAGGAACCGCATTGCGGTTCAGTGTTCCAAAGAACTTTGGGGCGTGGCGGTTGACTGCTAGCGAGTAGAGAAGTCGTGAGCCGGAGAAGAGAGAGTGATTTCCGGCACTGACGACGGAAGTCATTATAACAGCGTTGATGAAAGATCCGGCGACTTGACTTCCTGCACTTCCAAAGACGATAGTGAAAGGAGATGTTTGGCTGTTTCGGGTGGCAAGATTTGGTGTGTTGTAAGGAACGTTCAAGCCGATCATCAGGATTGAAAGAATGTAGAAAATGAGGATTCGCCAGAAGACGTTGCGTACAACTCGTGGAAGTGTACGTGCGGGCTCCTTGGTCTCTCCAGCTGTGATGGCAATACTTTCCGTGCCACCATATGCGAATGCAGCAGTTACGAATGTCGAAGCGAAGCCACCGATGCCGTTTACGAAGGGAGCATCGCCCTGATACCAGTATCGTGTGCCAATGTATTCTTTCTCCGTATTGCCACCGCAATTCACAGCGATTCCGAGTATTATGAAGACTATGATTGTTGCAACTTTCAGCAGACTGAGCCAGTACTCCATCTCGCCGTATAGCTTGACAGTGACGATGTTCAGGGCAATTAGCAGAAAGAACAAGATGAGACTAATAGCCCAGCCGGGAAAGTTGTCTGTCCAGTAGTCCAGGAGTAGTTGAAGAGCAATGAGATTGCTTGCCACGGAGACTGCATTGTTGAACCAGTAGTTCCAAGTCATAGCGAAACCGAAGGAGTCGTCCACGTATCGTCTATGAAGCAATGAGTTCCCAGTTCGTCTCTCAAGGATTGTTTGCTTACCCTGCAAATGTGCAGAATGAACCGGCAACAGGTGTAAATGCCGCCATCTCGCCAAGAGATAGCATGGTGATGAACACAATTACACCAACGATTGAGTAGGAAAGGAGCATAGAGCCTGGTCCTCCTGTAGAGAGTGATGTTCCGGTGCCAAGGAAGAGTCCAGTACCAATAGTCCCTAAAGCATGGTGAGTTAGCGTCGTTCAAAAAACATTGTATGCAAGGGATAGCTAATACTCACCCCCTATAGCAATCATCTGAACCTGTCTGGCAGAGAGCTTCCTCGCCAGTGTTTGATCTGTCGGACTCTGAGGTGGTATATCATCGCGGAAGCTCTCAGACGCACTCGCCGCAAAATTCTTCTCTTCGTAGGATTCATTTTTGCTCCGTCTTCGACCTACCAACTCAGCGTCGGTTTTGGTGTTTGCCATGATGGCTTCAGGATAAATCGGTGCTGCTTGAAGATGATCTTTTTTGCTGAAAATCCATGTCTATGGGCATGCCCATAGGAAAAGTCGTGCTATGCCGAGCCAGGAAGGATGAAGTCAGTGCTGGCTAAGCCCAAGCAAGCTAAGCCGATGTAACAATTCGATGGCGTGCTCGCATCATGGCATGACTACGGACCATGGTGAGGTCTTGGGGAAGCGAAAGACTTCTTTTGCGCAGAAATCAAACGCTCATCATGCCATCACTGCGATTCTTTGCTGTGCTGTGAAATGCGCGCAACCTACGTGTTGATGCGGTCTGAAATGTACTGTAGACGCCAAAATCGCTAGACAGAGACAAATTTCCCACCGCACACCACACTCATCAACCTCTGTCCATTGGTCTGAAACGGAGACAGTGTCAGGTCAATGTCATCCCTGGAAATGAACTGACTCCAAGGGATAACGCACCAATTAATACGATAGAGAATCATCAGGTCGGCGAGCTGACACTACGAGTCGCCAATCGCCTCAATGACCGCTCTCCTGACTGAAGGCGTTTGCTAAGAGCATAACTCTTTGTTTATTGGCACCAGGGCATTGAAAGGCCAAGCAGAGATGCCCCAATGAGAGAAGACCACGGCTGGAATGTCAAGATGTCTGATCCTTCCAAATTCTTCCTTTGGCGCCCGGGACCCAGGCTATAATTATAGAGGGCTCAGCATTTGGGTTTTGGGCCATTTTCCTACAGCTCAGAGCTCGAAGAGATGATCAGAGGAAGTTGTCATCCTTCGCCCATCCGTCTGACGGAGCAACATAAATGCGTTCCTCTTCAGAGCGTCCGGCGATCATTCATACATATCAGGCTGGGCAAAGCTGAGATGAAAGCCATGGAAAACTGTATTGCCTGCTAACTCACAAGCATGGTATGAGAATAGCAGGAACGGGACATGCTGTTCGTACAGCATTGAACTGCATCGGAAGGGAATCGCCCTAAAGGCGGAGCTGTAGCCTTCGCCTATTCTATCTACTGCATTGGCTGCATACTCTGCTAGGCCCTGGGCCTCTGGACGTCGCATTCACCTCCGATATCTCGAGACGCTGTCGGAGGTAGGGAGGGTAGTAATGCCTCGGGCAAGCGGCTTCTCATTGAGGGCGGTTATCACAGACGTTGATTGTGACGGAGCGGTTGGCCGATTTGACCCACATATTCTCGCCTGCCTCAACATGATCGGCTTGCTCGAGCCGTTATACGGGTAATATTGCCGAAGACACCTCTGATGTCTGCTCGAATGCAGCCACTGCCGACGTTCGAGTGTGTAACAAGATACAGACGATACGGTAGCCATGGCTTCAACGTCCTCAGCAGGTCGACTTCCTTCATCCAATTTCCAGTTTACAAGCTGTTAGACTATCGTCCAACATGGCAGCCTCTCCCAAGAAAATGCAATTGAACTTCTTCGATGCAGCATGTACAGGAAGCCATACCGCGATTGGCCAATGGAAGTATGTTGACTCCACCGTTTGGTTGCCCTGACGCCAACTAAACAACGACTCCAGAGATCCAGAAGACAATTCTCGCTCCAAAGACCGTCTCGCATACTGGCTCTGGCTCGCAAGGCTGGCTGAGAAAGGCAAGATCACGTCGATATTCATTGCAGACAGTTATGCTGGGCACCAAACATACGGCGGAAGCGCAGATGCGAGTTACAAAGGAGGTAGTCACATAGCAAAATTGGATCCGCTCATGACTGTTTCTGCGATGGCTGCTGTGACGAAGAGTGTGAGTTTTGGTATTACGGCTAGCACGAGCTATATTCGTAAGTGTCCAACCATCGCAACAGCCAGTTTGGAATCGCTGGAGTATTGCCGTCGAATGTGGACTGACGAGCTACAGCACCGTATATCCTCGCCAGGACGTATTCTTCCCTTGATCACCTTTCCGATGGCAGAGTTGGTTGGAACATCGTTACCAGCCATAGCAATTCTGCTGCTCAAGCAATGGGTCAGGGGGAGGTCATGCCACACGACGAACGCTACGTGGCTGCCGAAGAATACATGCAGGTCGTCTATCAGTGAGCATGGCCTTTCGGGGGACTGAGATGACTTGCTAACACACACTTGCTAGACTATGGGAGAAATCATGGGAAGATGGTGCGCAAGTCTGGCAAACTGAGCCCGAGATGGCATATGATCCGTCCAAGATTCACAAGATCAAATTCGACGGCAAATACCACAAGATGCACGCTTTTCACCAGACTCACCCTTCACCACAACGCACTCCACTACTCTTCCAAGCCGGCTCTTCACCTGCTGGCATTGCTTTTGGTGCCAAGCATGCCGAGGCCATCTTCTGTGCCAACGCGACCATTGCCTCTACAAAGAAGTACACTACGGCCGTTCGTGCAAAAGCCGTCGAGTTTGGCCGGAAGCCCGATTCGATCAAGTTCTTCTTGGGAATAATGCCGATTATTGGGAGGACGCTGGAGGAGGCGGAAGCAAAGTTAGAAAAGGCGAGGGCGAATCTTAGTGTTCAGGGCGGGTTGGCCAGATTCTGTGGGTTCACGAATGTCGATTTGAGCCCATATGGGATAGATGAAGAGTTCGATTTTGAGGGGAAGAAGTATGATAATACCATCCAGGGAGTTATTCAGAACATTCAGACGATCGGTAGGTGCTTAAACCTAAGCCATGTAGGCAGAGTCGCCCTTCAATACCCCTTGATAGCTGACATCGGTGCTCTATTACAGGCGAGTCTGAGAAATTCACTCCAAGATCTGTCGCCGAAATGTTCGCCCTGGGATCGTCAGGGCCAAGGCCCGTAGGTACACCTGAAATAGTTGCAGACGTGTTTGAAAAGTGGTGGAAAGAAGCTGACATCGATGGATTTAACGTCAATTGTAAGATCTACCCCTCTCAAAGCCGATATGCTTACGTCTGAATCATTTCCGATACTGACATTTCATCCAGACGTCTCCAATCCGGGTAGCTTTGAGGACGTTGTGGAGCTCCTCATCCCTGAGTTGCAGAGAAGAGGTATCTACTGGGACGAATATGCTGTTCCCGGCGGCACTGCGAGAGAAAACCTGCATGGTAAGCTTGGAGAGAGGCTGTTGGTCCAGGAGCACCCTGGTGCAAAGCAGAGATGGGATACGCTGCCTCTGCCTACAGAGGAGAATGTGTCATCGGTCGAGACAAATGATGTCGTTTCAGCACCAGCAGCAGAGAGTGGAATTGAAACTAAGAAAGCGGAGCTTTCTGTCACAGTCGGGCTTGTGAAGGACGAATGCAAGGCTGCTACTTAGAGCATTGCACAGGCCCTGAATGGAATTTACTTTGATAATCACTCACTCATCCGATGATATTGTCCACACTCACTCAGAACTTTCATAGTACGTTTCGGGAGTACGTCTTCGAATTAACATAGTTAGTTATGTCATGTTCCCGACAACGTGATCAACTCTTCTCGAGTCTCGTGGATTAGCTGCATCCATCAGGTATCTACGGCTCCCTCGTGTGAAACCCGATGTTCGACCACAGCTCCGAACGTGATCGGGTATTCGTTTCCGCCCAAGACGGAACTTCAGCTGCACTCTTGTTCGTCATCGTCGAACATTCGCCATTGTTGTTTGCCATCATGCAATGGGAAGCGAGTTCCGACGTACGGGATCGATGAGTCGGGTATTAAGGGGCGTGGTGGCAAATTCTGCTTCGCTCCGATGTCTCCAGCTTCAGGCTTTGCACCGATCTTTGCTCTGGCTGATTTGACATAAAGCCTGCTTTCAGTTCACAGCGGTTCGCAGGAGAAGTAGCCTATTCTGATACTGCATCCATACCAAGCACCCATCATGCTTTTTGCCCTCTCTTCCATCTTCGACTGTTTCGGAAAGAAGCAGATCGTTCAACAGTCGAGCGCGATACATGTACCAGATAACGCAAGCGAGAAGCATGCAGGACTCTCCATACATTCGACGAGTTCTGTGGAACCGCTGGAAGAGAGCTTCTCATCACCCTCAACAAAGTGCAACCGTGCGCTTGCCGTAGTCGATAAACGACAATACGCTATGTATGAATTCCCATACCCAACCTTGAAACACGATGGAGAGGTCATCATTCGTACAGTGGCAGTGGGTTTGAGTAAGTACATCGAGGTATGGAAGGCATACAGAGCGGGCTCGCGTGTCTTTCATCAGCTCCCTGTGTCTTAGACCTATGCTTACCTTCCGTACTTCACTTTTAGACCCCATCGACTGGAAGTCCGTTGACTACAGCTTCTGCATGCCGAAATTACCATGGGTCAATGGCCGAGAAATGGCGGGCATCGTCGAATACGTTGGGTCTGAGGTTGAGCATGTCCAAGTTGGACAGCGCGTATGGACTAGTAGGTTGCCTGGCGTGGGATTTCTGGAGCTCCCTATGCTGATTTACATGCAGGCACATACTATCGAGACTGCCGAGCAGGTTGTTTCCAGGAATTTGTGGTTGTGCCTGGTCATACCGTGACAGTCATCCCCGCAAACACGACGTTCGAACAGGCCGCATGTCTAGGTGTCGCTGGATTGACATCAGCAATGTCACTTTGGAAATGGCTCCAAGTTCCTGGCTCGCCCAGAATCGAAGCGAGGACCATTTCCATTTCCAGATCAGGATATTTGTTGATTTGGGGAGGCTCAACGATCACAGCACAGTTTGCAATCCAGATCGCACTTCTGGGCGGGCTCACAGTCATAGCTGTGACATCTGAAAAGACCAAACCTCTTGTGGAGGAACTTGGAGCAAGTTTCGTGGTCACGAGGGATGGAAAGACGGGCGAAGAGATTGTGAAGGAGATCAGGGCAATTGGTGGGGATGATATCACCAGGTGTGTTGACTTGGTCGGGAGGACGACTGCGAGCCATTGTCTCAAAGCCTTGTCGAAGACAAAACAGGCATTGTTCGCACCGCTGGCCATGATTTCAGAGGACGTCGTTGTGCCGGCGAATGTGAAGGTGGAGATTGTTGAGATGAAACAATTCGTCTTGGACCCAGCTGCGACGAGCTACTCGTTGGCATTGAATAAATTGGTTGACGGGAAGAAGGTGACGCTGCCTGAGATTGAGATCGTTGATGGTGGGCTAAGTGCGATTCAAGAGGGCTTGGAGAGGTTGAAGAGGGGTGATATGGCAGGAAAGAAAGTGGTTGTCAAGTTGTGATACCAAGCGATGACTTTGATGGAGGAAAACATACAGTGCCACTCGCAAATCAAGAAGACTCCGCTCAGGCTTGGGCAGAGGCTTGATGAGTTGTGGACAATCTGTGATCTTCAGGCGAATATTGTTTCGCATGTAGAACGGCTTGCGCAGAATAATGGTCGGTTGTGCAACCAAGTTGATTTTTCGAACATCCTTCGTAAGTGCTGCAGTGTGACAATAGTTCCGAGACCTATATAAGCAAGAAGTTAGGAGGTACTGTGAGAGGACACCTCTACCTCTTGACATCCTGGACGGTCAAGATCATCGAGTCCTTGACAGGGGGCTCGTCTTGTCTCTGAAAAGTGTTTTCCGAAGTAACAACACCTTCAATGATCATGGAGTCGAATGTGTCGGAGATTCCTAATCCGGGTGCCGGCCGAATCCAATTTACAGCCATGAACAGGCCGCTTCCAAGTGCAAGACCGAAAAGGTAGGTAATTTGATATATCTTAACCGCGGGATTGTCCAATTCGCCTTGAATGTTCATGACAAGGCCAGCTATGGTGAGTCAGTAAACATGCAGATGTTGGGCGCAGTGAGCATGGGACCTACGCATTGATGGGATCACAGTGACAATGTAAACTCCACAGGCTCGCAAGTTGATTCCGTGCCAGTACCAGTAGATGTACGGCGGTCCTCCATGGTATAAGTCATTAATCTTCCACATGCCATGTCGTATTACGAAGTAGTCGAGGACCAAGATGGCAGTGACTACGGACGAGAAAACTAAAGATGGTATGTCAGCTTTAGCAGGCGACGTTCTTGCAATAGGGGAAACTTACCGGCAAAACTCGAGATCACGCTCAGAAATACGGTTGCTTGAGTGAAGAACCGCCAGGGCTGCACCACAACGCCCACAATGCAAAGCACCAGAGCACCTCTTTGCGTGGACATATACCTTGGGAAGATCCCCGCGAGATCCATCCCAGCACCAACGTTGTTCTGCGTGACGTTGACAAAGATCTGATGAGACCAAATTGCCAGTCCCGCGAAGAATGTTGCTGCACGTCCGCCCGCATTATAATTCTCTTTCTGCACGAAAGTGAGGATGGTCAGTGGTTGCCACATTGCCTCTCCATACTTTGCACGAGTCGCACTCGCCGTCAAAACACCAAGAAGTGCACAAATGGTTATAGTGAGTGGCAGTGCAGTTGTAGCTCCCAGATAATGCGAGTTCTTCTTCTTCGCAAATCGTGTCCAGTCCGAAAATCGATCCCCTGCGCCGGCATATGTTCCACAAACGGTACTGATACACTGCACAATTCGAAAGCCACGATTTGATGCTGATAGCCTTATTGTTGGCGCTACCAGGTCGCCGGGAGAGCCTCCGTTGGCTGCGATGGCCCAACCCAGTATGCCGAAGACTGTTGCTATCATGCCCACGAATGCCGGCCACATGTAGGGCTCAAGTTTGTGTGGCTTAATCCAGGTGACGATTGGAAGGTATACGATGATGTAGATGAAAAAGCCGATGAGATCTCGGGTCGTCGTTCCGGCACTGCCATTTGGTTAGCAGTGTCGCGTTATGGATCAGAAATGATAGTACCTGGCTGGAAGAGTGTTTCTCATATCCTTGTAGGAAGAAGACATTGAACCAAGCATAAGACTGATTGCTTGGCCTCCATAGACTGCTTGAAGTCCAAACTGTGCGACTACTCAGTCTGGTACAGGTCATAAACCAGGACAACATCTTACGAATATACAATTCGATAGCAATTGAAAGAACAGCGGAAGCCACATTCCTCGTAGACCGAAAGCCACTCTTGCTTGCATGGTCTACTCGATGTCAGCATGTTCTAAACGGACATATACCCTCACTCACATAGCCCAAGTGCTTTTCCGCGCCAGCTTTACCACACAGAACCGTGACGGTGCTGGTAATGACCGTGCCAGCCAATATAGCACCGCATGCTTCGCCAGCTGTCAAGCCAACGGCGGTGTATGAGCTTCCCAAAGCAAAAGTGGAAAGTCCAGCACCACAAGTTAACCAATACAACATGTAAGCTCCTTTTCCATAAGTCCGCTCTTCCTTGACGATGGGATACAGGTCATGGTTGCCCCATTTCGTGGTGCCCCTATCTTGGTAGATGTCGGTCCTAGCTGGTAGCTCTGCCCACTTGAACAGGGTCGAGAGAGTCGACATGGTGTCGAAATTGGTGACAGCGATACCGAATGAGAGGTTTGGTTACAAATTGTTGTTGTCGTCGAAACAAAAACATCCAGTGAGCCGGTAGAGCAGGGCACATGTGGGGATTTGCTCCGATTTGAATGTGCTTAGTGCTTGCAGCTACCACTTGGATGGGTAACTCACTCCTATGCGCCTATCAGTATGTGCAGTAGAAGCGGCACTATGTGGACCATGTCGAATCGCAGGCAAAGCATTCGCCTATCCAAGCGTTCATGTGATCACGAACATTGGTGGTGTCAACAGCGACACTGACGAGTCCAGCGATCAACGACCGCTTGCAGGCGGTAGGACGTCCCGAGCATGCGCTATATCGGTCTGAAATGACCGATGTGTGCTCGAGGTATTCGCTTCGCCTTGTTATCAGCCTTGACTTACAAAGATAAGGAGACTGCAATGGCAGGGTAGTTGGGTGCTTACAATTGCGGATCCTGGATCAGTGGAGTCGATGCCACATTCTCACGGGTTTGATGCGATTTCGAGGAGTATATGCACATGACTTTGGTGCTGCTCAAGACAGACTGTGGCAATACGGCCTCTCTTATTCGTGCTCCTCGATTGGTCTACGATATGCATGGCTCTCCCCAAAACTGGCCATCATGACTGAGGGAAAAAGGATTGTTGTGAGCCATTGTTCACCGGCGGGAGATACATGGCCTCTTCGAGCCCGCTCATGTTGACATCATCCCAGAGGGAGATTTGCTCTCCAGTAATGTCGCTGATCATCTGCTCGAGGTCATCGGAAAGACTTTCGGTTGCAAAATCAGCGTGCAAACGTCCATTGTGGAACGAAGTCTGCATATCGTCTTTCAGCGATGTTACAGCCGTTCGAGGCATGTGCTTTCCTTCTGCGATCGCATCAAGAACGGATGTCTTGACCACCTCAAAGAGATCTCTGTACTTCCTGGAGGCAGGCCACCTCTCCGTCATCACATATAGGATAATACTGCAGTCGGTGAGAGATCCGACACTCTTGAAGATATTGGTGTGCGTAAAATCGTGCCACATGCAGTAGACCAGTGTCAGCCCCGCAAGGAATACCGTCTGAAGAGACACCGAAGAGAACACCAGGGGAATTTTGGTGTGGAGGCGCTTGTAGACTTGACAAACAGATCTGCATGCTTCCGCACATAAGTCGAGATACCGCTGATTGATTGCGCTTTCGTACAGACGAGGTTGTAGTAATATGCGGATTGCCTTGTGGTATGATGCCATCTAAGAGACATCTGTCAGTACTAGAATCAAGAGACAGACGCTTGAAGCATAGGGCACGCACATAATTATCGTAGCGGCGATAGTCGTTGCCCTCGAACGACTCTAAGTCGAGTGCTTCATTCTGTGTACATTCAACTGGAATGGCGTCCTTCCAAGCTTGCAATTGTGTAAGAAACATGTCCGTTGCTTCGCATACGTCTTTGGGACATGCCGGGCTGTCCACTCGGTATATCGTGTGCTGAATATCCGACTCGATCCTTTTAAGTCTAACGAGGTGTATGAAGCAACTCATGGTCGTTTGTGGGCGAGCTGGCCGTGACCTATCTTGCTTTGCTGCCCTTTGGTACACCCCGAGATCACGCGTATCCTCGTCGACGTCCAGAGGAAGATCCGCGTCAATGAAACGGTCTGAGAGAGAAGGCGGACGGCCCATGACAATAGCCAGCTCTCGGTCATAAGCGTAGCATGCCCAAAAGAGCCTTTTATCCAATTCGGATCTCAGAGACAACTTCGGCGATCTTCTTTTCCGGTGGACTCCCAATTCGACGCACAACTTCATCGCGAGACTGAAATACGTCCTTTAATCTTGTTATTATACTGACTCTCAGACTTGACTGTCAGACTTACCAAGCTCCTGGGTCTTTAGGCATCCTTACACAATGCTGGCCTAACAGAAGTAAATAGGTGAGCGTCCGGGTATCACCTAGACGCAGAATTGCCTCCCGATTGTCCAACGCCTCATCGTAGAATGCTTCTGGGTTGTAAGTTCCGATGGTTTCGCCAGTCTACTTGCTTGTCAGAGAATTCACAGCTTGCGGATACTTGGCCTCAAGGACGATGAATAGTGTTACCTTGTCCAGAAAATGAGCCCCGAGTCCGTAAATCAAGTTCAAAATACTCTCGTCGTAGACATTATTCACACAATCCCGCCGCTCGTGTAGAGCATGAATGTCGGAGGTGAACATGATGGGAAAATTCACGCAGAGGTGCTTGAGATATGCATGGAGCATTTTGTCTGCAGTTCGTGGATCAACTTGACATGCTCGGAAAGTGTTGTTTCCCGGTACTGAACTGATGTCGCGAGCAGAAGACTTCTGCCTTCCCATCCGCTGTTCCGTGGTCAAATTGGACAGGACGAGATCTGTCTTTCCGACCAAAGCAGTCTCCAGAGCACGGCCAAGAGTTATCGTAGAAGCTCCTCCCACATATGAGCCGGCAACATCCAACGAAAGATCTCGAACTGCATTGAGGAGCGGCTGGGAATCTCGACGCTCGGCTTCAGCGGGCTCCTCTGATGTCCTCGTCCACTGCTCGCCTGATATGGCCCTGTCGCCATGTTCGTTCAAAGCGATCTCCAGATCAGCGACCCGTTCCTCTAGTGCCTGGATGTAAGATTTCACCTGTCTTCCTTTGGAATGCAATGGCGTGACATAGTGACAATCGAGATTGAGCCTCGAGCATCTCTCGCATGTCGGTCGTTCTCCGTGACACTGTGTGGACGTCAGCCTTAGCCTAGCGTTGAGAGATCTTGGGTTGAGCAAGCAAAAGGCGAGCAGAACCTTCTGTTTACGATGCTTGCATCTCTGACATGCTAGTGACACTCTTGATTTCGGGGCTCGCTGTGGAGCTTGGCTTGGTGGGACTTCGTTCCCAGCTGTGCAGTCTACACTTGAGACGGTGCGTGGGCTGGTTGAAATCTCTAATGCCTCCATCACCCCGTGCAGGAGCCAATTCTCCGTGCAAGAGTGTTCTGGTACACAGTTGCTCCGTGCTTCAAGTCTTGGAGTGCACCTATGTGTAAGGATGCCATTCCCTGCCTGCAGTAAGCGAGACACGATACACGATAGGCCGAGTTATGGAGGATCAGGACACCTTATCGCACTGCATCAATCGTGCATATTATGTTGCATGTTGGGCGCGAGCACAAGCCCGCTGCCTGGGACCAATGACATGACACCCTGTGTCGCCATCAAGGACTGGACAGGAGCATTTGCCGATGCTTTGACATGTTTGTAGAGTCGTGTCGAGGGGAAGTCTCATGGAAGAGTGTACCCCGGTAAGGTAAGGTAAGGATGGACGACGGCCCGCGACGGCCCGGAGCGAGAGCTCGCGCTGATGTCTCCACCTTGCTCCACTCTGTCTTATCTCGACGACTCCAGTCTCTATCAAGCCTCAATCAAGCCTCAATCATGCTTCGAAAGTACCTGCAACACCGGCGGGACGAACTTCCGCTGTGCGGATCAAAGGCTCCCTCCGCAGAAGTATCGGACTAACATGAGCACCCATGGCTCAAAATTGCCGACGAGCGGCCATGTCGTGTTTCTCGCGTCTGGCACCCGGCCGCTTGAATAGAACGGAAATGCCTTCAACGTCAATCCGATAGTACGCTGTAGTCAGTCGGTACTTAGGCGTGGAGACTATAAGGCTCGACTTCTTTCAATGAGTGCTCACTTTGCTCCAACAATCGTCCTTTCCATCTGTCTCCGAGCGCATCTCTTCAAGTAGCCATCGCTTCCTTTTATTCCAAGATGGCTCCCAACAAAAAGATACATCTTAACTTCTTTGATATGGCGTGTAAAAGTGCGCATATGGGAATTGGGATGTGGAAGCTGGATGGAGACAGCCAGCAATCAAAAGACAGCCTTGACTACTACATCTGGCTCGCAAAGCTCGCAGAGAAGGGCAAGATTACCGGAATCTTCTTCGCAGACGTATATGGAGTCGACGACACATTTCCCGGCCAGTTCGATGCACAATTCAGATCTGGCTCCAACTGTGCTCAGCTAGATCCTCTGGTTTTGGTGTCAGCCATGGCATCCGTCACCAAATCCGTGTGCTTCGGCATTACTGGAAGCACTTCCTACATTAATGTACGACGTTCCAGTCGAAAGAAGGCGAATTTGACTAACTTCTATAGCCATATATCCTCGCCAGGACCTACTCGACACTTGATCACGTCACAAAAGGGAGGATCGCATGGAATGTGGTCACCTCGTACTCGACGTCAAGCGCCAAAGCCAACGGATTGGACGACGTCACTCCCCACGACAAGAGATATGCGAAAGCAGATGAGTTCATGGAGCTTTGCTATTCGCTGTGGGAAGGTTCTTGGGAAGATGATTCGAAAGTGTTCGACAGGGAGACAGGAGTAGCGTATGACCCGACAAAGATCCACCAAATTAACTACACCGGTATCCACCACAAGACCTCTGCCATCGCTCCCTCGCATCCTTCTCCTCAGCGGACACCTGTGATATTCCAAGCGGGACAGTCCAAAGCAGGCAAGGCATTTGCAGCAGCCAACGCAGAGGCTATATTTGTCGGCGGAGGGAAGCCGGCAGACACCGCTCCATATGTGAAGGAGATCCGGGCGGCGGCAGCTTCCAATGGTCGAGACCCGAACCACATCAAGGTCTTTCCTCAGATCGCACCAATTATCGGCCGAACCCAAGAAGAAGCCGAAGCAAAATATAGAAGGTACAAGTCAGCCGTAGACTGGAGAGGAGGATTAGCCAAGATCAGCCAGTACATCAATGTCGATTTTGCGACTTATGATCCGGACCAACCCTTCGACCCTTCTGCAATTGCATCTTCGGCCAATGCGATTCACACCATGATCCAGACTGTGAAACGTGTCGCTGGCGGAAATCCTGTGACTCCACGGATGATTGGCGAGCAGATGGCTTTCTGTGGCTTTGGACCGATGCCGGTGGGGACTCCAGAGTACGTGGCAGACGTGATAGAGGACTGGGCGAACAATGCTGATATCGACGGATTCAACATTGCATGTAAGTCACAGATCTGCCCTTCTTTGCCGAGGCAAATACTGACAAGACAGATTTCTCCAACCCAGAATCCTACGAAGATGTTGTCGAGCTCCTTGTGCCTGTGCTTCAGAAGCGAGGTTTAATGTGGGATGACTACACGGTACCAGGAGGAACCTACAGAGAGAACTTGCTGAACACACCTGGTCATTCAACTGTTCCAGCAGGCCACCCCGCTTATAATTTCAAGTACGATGTGCTGAAGGCAAAGTATGGGGATGAGAATGGAGCTATCAACATCGACAAACGTGTTGCAGCGCCAGTCAATGATTTGGAGAAGTTGATAGTCAGCGATAAGGTGCCTGAGGTCAAAGTCGAGGAAGTCAAGCCAGTAGAGGTCCAGGTTGAGGCCTGAAACATGAAAGGCGTATCTGAGGATGGGTAGTCGAGGATCAATGCTCCATTACTACGAAGGAGTTCGTTTTAATTGAGCGCTAGCGTCACCGAGCGCCTTATACTGCACAGCTGCACAGCTTACCTGCTCTCCGAGATATTGTAAGGCACCCTACGAGGCAGGAGGAGGCTAATCGTTCAAAAGACATCCCTCCGTTGGGGAGCGAGCAAACCAGCCAAAGGGAATGTGGTCACAGTTTCCTTTAGGTTCTGGTGAGCGCTCAATAAAAACGAGCTCCTTCGTAACTCCTCAGAAGCGAAGTAGGCAGCTTAGGAAGTGTTTGTCGTTCATCGTTTCGGGCTCGTAAATCTCATCAGGCGGAATGGAAAGAAGGAACACAGAAGCTACTCTGCCTTAACACGATCAGAGCGTGGTTTCAAGTTGACTTGGAAGTCTCAGGTCGCATTCGGTACACAATGTGCGAAGAATGTTACTTGCGACGTCTTCCTGATATCGAGACCTTTCAGGAGTAGTACAGCCAAGTCGTCTGCGTTTGATTCGTGTGAAGGGTGGGCGAAATTTGGAAGGTTGGCAGGAGAAGAATGACGAGAGGACGAGCAAAACGAGACACACATGACCTCGGTACCTATAATTCGCAAGGATGAGAAATTCGCCCCCTCCAAACCCTCTTCTCCACTTCGACGCGCTGTCCGGCGTCGACATCGACATCAACATCAACATCAACAATGCTCCGGCGAAAGATCCTGTGATAGCGGACTCCCACAACAAGACTATTGGGCTGGCAATGGCGCTCTTGCGCACTGTATGTGAGCGCGCTAGCTTTGTGCCGCTCCATCGGCCTCTGGAAATTCGGAAAGTAGCTCCTCTCAGATGGCTGCAAAGGTTCCACACCTCCCAGCAATACTTTTCCAGAGAAGATGAAGATGGACTGGAGGGCTCTTCAACTACAAAACGGGGGATCGAACAGGCGATACATGCTGTAAACGGGCGCCGACGCTGGTCTGCAAGTGACAAATCACTTTTAGATCAGATGCGCAAAGAAGAACGCTCCATCGACGATATGTCTAAGGCCCTAGGTAGAAGCAGGACCTCAATCACACAAATGCTGGCCAGATTCTCGCAGTCTGACGATAATCGCATTCTGGATGCACAGCAAGAAGGGCTTACCTGGCAGCAACTTAGCGAGCAAATGCCTTTGCACACAATGCGACAGGTCCGACGGCGATGGAACACTTTGAAGAACGGCAAAAACAGCTGGACCCTAAAACGGTTCTCGCATGAGGAAGATGAGCAGCTGAAAGAACTCCGAGGTCAGAGCTTACGATGGACAGAGATTGCCCGTGTTATGAGTGGACGCACCAAGCAGAGTCTTAGGATTCGCTATGAGATGATCGTACCAGAATTCGAACGAGTCGATGTTAGAAACCTACGCTGGTGGAGCGAGGATGACATTCGGAAACTTCATACCATGGAAAATGAAAGCTCAGTTCACGTAGCTAACGTACTGGGGAAAACGTCGAGTTATGTCTTACTTATGCGTCGCCGACTGGCGACTGGAGGAAATTACGCCAAGGCAAAGCATTGGACGAGCCGCGAGTGTCAGCTATGTCGAGAGCTCGCCGCGGGTGGCCAGAATGCTCTTGAGATTGCGAGTCGTATGAATAGGTCCTTGGAGTCCGTAAGAGGAAGGTTGAACCGTATGGCTGAAGACGAGAAGATTGTGGGTAGTCATGCGTAAGGGAGAGATGTACTTGCTTAGGCGAAACAAGTGTTGACGCGAAGTAAACAGAATGGGCAGGATTACCGTATCGCTATTCCTCGCTGGCCAGATCGCTTGCACAATAAGTCCATAGACTCTTCAGCACGCGGAGCATCCCACCTCCTGTCCTCACAAACCAATAACCCATCTGCTCTTTCTTGCTAATCCTTTATGGAAAGAGACGATAACTATCCCCTCAGGAGTCTCGTTCATGCTCAGGGCTGGAGATTCTGCTATCTGTAGACGAGATCTCAGCTATGAACGAGGCGATGCATGGACATATTCGCCAAGGTTTCTCGGTGCGTTCCTTGGAACCCTAAGCTAACCCCAACCTCAACCCTATGCAACTTTTAGACAGACCTCACATGGAAGACATATATCCTGTATTGAAGATCTCACTCAGCTCTTCAACCACAAGGAACGGTAAAGTGAATCGATCAAGATTTGAGGTCTGTGTTGCGTTTCAAGCGATTCCGATACTGGGTGATGCTTTCACTCGATTCTTCAAACATGACTTGGCACCCAAGACGTCCATTGAACATCGGATGCGTTGGGCATCTCAGGCCTCGTCACGCGACATAGCCCATCGAATGAAAACGAACAAATAGGGAGGCGCAAAAAGGGTTTGGACAAGACAACCAGATTTCGCTCTTGAATTAGGACATATACATCACCACCCACCACCCATGCAGGCAAGAACCCTACCTTTTCGCCTTCCTCTTCCTAACACTCCCATACTTCCCCAAATCCTTCCCCTTACTCTTCCCCTTCCTCTCCTCAACCACAGGTTCCTCCTCCTCCTCCCGCTGCACAGCATACCCACCGCCCTCACCCGCCAAAACCTCAACCCTAACGCCCTGCTCCTCACTCCCACTACTCCCAGAACTCCCACTAGTAGAAACCCTCTGAAGCGGTCTCTCCCTCCCCAACCCACTAGTTAGATTCGGAGGAACCCTCCTCAAACTCGCATACCGCACAGGCTCAGAATAATGCTCTGCTTGCTGCTGACTCCTAGGCCGCTCACCGTACTCATACCCATAAGGGACGTTCTGGTAGCTCCGTGCATTGGAGCCTGAGCGTCGTCTGGCAGGAGGACCATACCAATCATAAGCCGCATCACCAGAGCCGTCGTCTCGCAGACTGCTGGACGAACCGGGACGGTAGCGGGTGGAGATGCTTGTGGGAGGATATTCGCTATTTCGAGGTGGAGTCACCGAATCTCTTTCTCTTCGATGCTGTGAACCAGAGCGACTGCGACTTGCGCTGGGAGACATTCTCTGTGCGGCAGGATAGTAATCCACGGGAGCGTAGACCGGGACGCCATTTGGGCCGTTAATTAGGCGCATGCCTGGTGGTGCTTGCGGTAGAGGCGCTTCCATCATGGGAGGAGGTTGATCCATATGTATCGAGCCTTTCCTCGTGACTTTAGCTTTGGAGTTACTCTTCGCGGGCGGCGAAGCAAGAAGAAGATTGCTGCTTTTGCGGCTGGAGCTTTTCTTCTGGCTGGCAAGACTAGCAGCACTGCTAGACCTGCTACTGCTAGCTTTGACTTTGTCTTTAGTTCTCGAGGAGATGGCGGCGGCGGGCGTGATGGGTGGGGTGGCGAGAGGCGCTACTGCTAGTTCCGGCTGCTGGATAGTCCTGCGCTCGAGGATCTGCTGCGGTCCACTCGTCCTCCTTTCCTCCATCATTCTCCCTTCTGCCATGCGTCCTCGTTCCAAAGCTTGCATTTCCTCCTGCGTGAGGTTCACGTTCGTCTTGCCCTTTTCTCTTGCGCGAGCGATGCGCGCGTATGCAGATTGCATGAGCGCTTCTTCTCTTTCCCTATCTCTGCCTGGTGGTGAATAACGTTCCTCATCCGAAATATAATAATCATCAAAACTTCGCGCCTCTTCATGCATGTTGCCATCGTACAATAACTCCCTCGGTCTAGTAGGTGTTCTATCCCTGAAATGCATCCCTTGTGTATTGTCATCCTCATCGCTCTCCAATTCCTCTACCAAATACTGTTGTTGTGATTGTTGTCGCATATTTGCACTATCATCATCATAATAGTAGCGATCACGAAGCTCCCATTCCTGCTGCAGAGGAAGACCCATGGCTGTTGAGCGTCTTCTTCGCCTGCTTTCTGGGCCACTGTTACTGCTGAGAGCTCCGGGCGGTCTTCCCGGTTCATGATATTTCATCTGTCCAGGCGAAGAGTGTTGCGCGGCCGACCACCTAGACCGCCTCCTCGGAGAAACTGGCTGCAACGTCTTTTTCCATAAAGGAGGCGTGGCCGAGAATGGTCACTGCTGAGGCGCCGATGAGCCAGAGGAAAGTGCTGATTGGAGAGGCGATGAAGAAGACGGGCTATGGATTATCATGATCAGTATTGGAGTCAAGTTGGAGGGAGGGAGAAACGCACCACAGCGATGATCAACAATCCGGTGTATAGCTGCGAAACCGTCGCTCTGGCGAAGCCGACATCCAGATCTCTTCCTTCCAGTTTGCCAATTCCCCACATGCCGCCAATGACGAAGATTACGAGGAAGAGCAGCCATAAGTTGGTGAGCAGGCTGTAGATGCTGAGCATGAGGAACACGGCGGCGTAGTTGGACGAGAAGTAGGACAGGTTGTAGTTGACGCGGTTCTGCACCATTGCAAAGTCGGCGGGTTTGGAGAGGTTCTTGAGGTTGAGGAATTCGCCAATGGGCTTGAGGTTGGCAAATCGCGTGCCCAGCGACTGCGTGCGGACGGCATCGAAGCGCGCTCCAAGGCTGGTGGTGTTGGGGTCAGTATGGGCATGGAGCTGAGTGCAGTGGGTAGACTGGACGTACTTGAGGCGGCTCGTGAGCGCATCGAGGGGAATGTTGATGCGCGACATGATGAATCGAGTGTCGGACGGCGCGTGTAAGAAGGTGAGGTATATCAAATATCAAAAACTGTTTGCGCCAGGCTTCCCCGTCAGCAAAGGGAAGTCAATCCAAGGAAGATCGTCGTCGTCGCAATCCCTCTCCAAAATAGAGAGCGTCCGACCTGCGGACTCGAGGGACAGGACAGGACTCACAAGTTGTTTTTGAGTGGATCGACGGGGACTTTGTATGCGATTCAGACGGAGCTTCCTTGTCGTGGTAAAACACGGAGGTCAACGGGCAGGCGAATGTTGCAGACAGAACAGATAATCTTGCGCGTTCCGCTGGTACGCAGGGGATGGACGAACCACGGAAGCACCCGCGCAGGGATAGCTCCCCTTCACGTTGTTCCTGCTGGCATGTGAAGCTGTCCGGGGTGACGGTGGATTGCAATAGACTTATTCCATGATATATATGATGATACAATGAAGAGATGAAGAAAGGAAGTGTAGGCAAGGTAGCTATCTTTCTCACACCTGGGGAGCTCTCTCCGCCCTGCTTTTCTCACAATCCGACAGCTCACACCGTTGGGTTGAAATCGGTTCCGCTTGTTGAAAGCCAATTGGTGGAAGCGAAGGAAGTCGATAATTGGCGATCGAAGTTGTGTATACAGCGATTCTTCTATGGTTCTTGTCCCGTACCAATATCATCAATACAACACATCTTCATACGTGTCTCGGGAAGAAAGTCTATAGGTAAGCTTCTTGCTTAATTCTAGGCCCATGGATGTGTAAGGTAGACACACTGTTCAGAAGTCCAGGTGAAGTCCGCCAAGCTGCCTCGCACGTGCGCCATGCCAGATAGAGAAAGCCGGTCTGCTAAATATCATCGGGTCACTCGCGAACGACACGTCTCAGCTTGAGTCTGTGAAAGGTGAACCCCCGAATCGAAAGAAGTCGCTCTCCACATAATTCCTACCTTGCCTGACATTATTTTGGATAAGGGAGAGGCACGATAACACCACTCTTCCTGCAGCTGTCCGCCTGTGCAGCTCTCCCCCCACACAAGCATGCGATTCCTGCTGCTCGCCGCTGCTGGCATTGCCGCTGTAGCTGCTTGGTCTAAAGAGGTACACACATTGGAATTTCCCTTCAAAGCCATGATATATTTCCAGCATCTGACATCTTCAAGGACCACGAAATCTTCCGACTCCGCGACGAAGTCGTCGCCTCTGAAGGTGCAAATTCCACCTTCTACTCATTCCTCCAGGTCCCGACCAGCGCATCTTCATCCGAAATCAACAGCGCCTACCGCAAACTGTCCCGTTCGCTACACCCCGACAAAGCCCGCAGTGCTTACATCGCGAATTACAATGCTCCGCCTCCTGTAGCCAAGAAATCCGGCAACGAGAAGGTGACTGTGAAGAAGAACAAGAAACCTTCCGACTCCGAATTGAAAAAGTTCGGAAAGGAAGCTACTGCACGCTTCGAGAGATTATCCCTCGTAACAAACGTCCTCAGAGGACCAGAACGTGCGCGCTATGATCATTTCCTGAGGAATGGATTCCCAGCATGGAGAGGTACAGGCTACTATTACGAACGTTTCCGCCCAGGCCTCGGCTCTGTGCTTGTGGGATTGTTCATCTTTGTTGGAGGCGCAGTACACTACGCCGCGCTGTTTTTAAGCTACAAGAGACATCGGGAATTCGTGACGAGATATATCAAACATGCCAGACGCATGGCTTGGGGAGACGAGGGTAGCATTGGTGCCATTCCTGGTCTCGAGGATGGTGGAGCTTCGCCTGCCGCTGCTGCTGCAAGTGGAAGCGATTCACAACAGGAGAGTATGCAATGGAATCGCAAACAGAAGCGGGAAATGGAGAGGCAGAAGAAGAAGGAGGGGAAGAATCCTGTCAAGAGTGCCAAGGCTGCTGAGAAGGCTCGCACTGAAGGAATCTCTACACCTATTGAAGCGGAATCGCCTACTATGGGACCTGTGGGCGCGAAGAAGAGGACCGTGGCTGAGAATGGAAAGGTTCTGATTGTGGACTCTGTTGGAAACGTCTTTCTGGAGCAGGAGACTGAGGAGGGTGGACGACAGGAGTTTCTGCTTGATGTAAGCATTGTAGCCTCTGCACGATCCATCACGATGTACACTGACACGCCTCACAGCCAGAAGAAGTCCCACGCCCGACTATTTCCGACACAGTCCTCGTGCGTCTGCCGCTTTTTCTCTGGAATCGCTCTGTGGGCCAACTCCTCAATAAGCAGACTCCTGAGCACCTTGCTTGGGAGAATGCGGGCGGTGAGGAAGAGGTCGATGAGGCTGAGGCGAGTTTAAGAGCCGCTGTGCCTGCTAATGCTAATGGCGAGGCGCGGAAGCGGAGGAGTAAAGCGAAGTAGGCGAGGCTCTTGATCGGAAAAGTTGCAGTGGTGAAAGTCTGTATGGTATGATCTGAATGAAGGCATGTGTTGCAGCGTTGTAAGTCAGCACATTGGCAAGGCTTCAACTACGTACTACTTACAGTATAGACGCATCGCACTTCTCCCCCTTGGAGACACTCCTCTACGTTTAGGCGCCATCTTAGACTCTAACCTCAAATGGTACCTACCGTAGCGCCAGAATACCCCACTCGAGGTATATATCCTGCGTCGCATTACCTAGGTCCTACTTTGGTGTACAACGGGGAGTACGATACCTCGCATGATGTTGGCCAAAACTCGTTCCCTAAGTGCGCTGGACTACGCTCGCGGGAGCTGGACATATCTGCCATTTGGAAAGCGAGGGATCGAGAGTGAGGACGGTCGAATTGGTGGGAGATTTCCTTACACAGAGAGATAATCAGTAGTTTCTTTGGCATTTGAGTGCATGGGTACTGAAAAACATCACCAGTGGTAAATTTAGATAATCAGTACATGTACACAGTGATGTAGTTTCTTTAGCATTTAGCGCCGGGGAACTGAAACGTCATCAGTGGTCGACTTTGGCGTCCACATCTGTTGCTGCTGAGGTGGCTGCTGTTGCGAGTCCTCGTACCAAGACTGGGAGTTCTAATTTGGGCGCAAAGGAGACTGTTCGGCCGGGTCGTAGGATGCCAACGTACCGTAGTACTCATCATCGGAGTACGGGACAGCATGGCACTTTTCAAGCCACAGTCGGCGAAACACTTGTTGCCTGTGATATCAAAGAGTTGAAGTTGAACTCTTGACACTTCTGTTGCATTGAAGAAGTGCTTTAGGGCAAGGGCCCGAGTCGCCGACTCTCTTCTGATTGGTCAATAATATGCAAGATGGTGTGGATCCTGACTCGCGTGATTATAAGGCAGACACATCGCTAAGGACCACGACTCGCACCGCACCTTCTATTCCACCCCTTTTCTTCGCCGGAACTTCAATATTCCTTTGAGTATTCGCGTCTCCGACCAACATGCCGTATGCCGAAGGGCATCATCTCGCCATGTGTGGTGGCGATCACCATGCTTGACTCGAGCTTGAACGCGAGGAAACATTTGCCATGCTAATCGCCATGCTCGCGTGGATGACAAGCTCTGCAATGCGATGGTGGCGTTCGTCTCGACTACCAGCCCATCATTGCAGCAAGCCCTGGAACATGCATGCTGTGCCTGTGCCTTTCCCGCCGTGGAGTCGAAATCACTTTCCTCTTCTTCATCGAAGCCTGGATACTTCAAGGCTGTAATAACAGATTCCCGCCAGCTATTGGGTACTCCAAGGATAAACCCTCAGAAAGCAGCCAGTCGAACCGCTCCGATCTTATGCTTTTGTGGAAAGTCAAAGTCGCCAGAGTTAACAGAATGGTGTTGCACTCTGTGCACTCCTTGAATCAGATGATCAGAGTTTTGCCATCGAGCATCCAGGCTCTCCATTGCCAACCTTTTGACCGAGAGCCTTTGAGAAGACAAAATCTTCTCGCGTCTGCTGTCATTCCACCTTCCCACCTTCCTGCTTTCACATCCTTGGGCGCTGAATTTGTATCCAGTTTGGACAATAGCCATGTCGAGCTCCTCCAAAGAAGGGCTTTTAGCCCTGTGCGGATCTCTCATGGCTCTGACAAGTCTAACCGTTGGTCTACGCGTCTATGCCCGGAAAACCAGGGACCTGCCCTTGCTGATCGACGACTGGCTGGCAGTTGCTGCAATGGTAAGTAAACCCCGTGAGTCGCAGAAAAGCTCACGATCTGCAGCTGGCTAAACATGACAGACTGCGTTCCTGGCCGCGGCAATATGCACCGTTATCAGCGTCCATCACGGATTCCTAGGTCTCACTAGTGCCCAGTACACGGTCAAGGTAGAAATAGAGATTGCCACCAGCAAGCTCAATGCCATCCTCCTCGTAGTCTCTCTCGATGTTTTACCCATCTTTATACTGGCCTGCAGCAAGCTCAGCATCGTATTCTTCTACCGGCGGATGTTTGTCACCCAAGTACACCAAGGCAGAGATTGGATGAGTATTGCTACCTCGGTCACCGTGGTGATAATCACTTTATGGCTATTCGTGTTCGAGATCTTGACCGGATTCCAATGCGGCACTCATCTCAATGCACTGTGGGACGGATCCTATAACGAATACTGCGCCACCTCATTCCCTACTCTCTACGGCCTTGCAATCTCCGACTTCCTACTCGATCTCTGGATCTTGATCTTGCCAATCCCGAAGATTCTGCACCTCCACGCGCCGCGTTCGAAGAAGCTGTCCTTAATTGGAATATTCTTGCTTGCATTCGTCAGTCTAGGCGCGTGTATTGCACGCATGGTGATCTACATCGATACTGAGCTTGGAGGCGCCGAATACCTGTTTTCGCACAGTGGATTGCTCACAGACGAGGAATACTACAACTTGCTGGAGACTGGCATGTGCTGCGTTGCAATCAATCTGCCGTCATTATGGACACTGGTCTCTGACTTGAGATTTGGGAGTGTAATAAGCATGTTCTCACGAAAGTCCTCACAGGCCACTATGAACTCCCCAGCCGAAATGAAATTGGTGCCCAGCCATGCCGAGTGTCAAAACCGGGGTCCGAATCAGGTATATAGAGGTCGAGACTTCCCCGATCCCCTACACGCCGACCGGTCCCCTCTGAATTTTGGTGTGTCGGCAACCTGTTTCTAAGGTTGAGTGTAGATTTCAGTACGGATTTCACATACTCCCTGTACAAGCGAGCCGACTGAGCGTGTCGAGCGCAGCGAGCAGCGAAGGATGGGAAGTGAGTACTCGGAGCTGCGAGCCTACGAGCAATAGCGACGACGTACGATACCCGAGCGCGTGAGGCACCTCGTAGTACGAAAAACCCTAGGACTATTTGTTTTCAGCGCCGCAGGCTCCAATGCGAAGGAGAGGGATAGAAAATACGCCTATAGTAGGGGATCGGTCGGGGTTTAGGGGATCGGGGAAGTCTCCAGGGGTATATAGACTGCCCGAGTCCTTGTGCGGGAGCTATGCGAAGGCATCCCATGTCGAGCGCCAGAACTCTTCGGCACGGGCATTGTCGGAGCCGGAAGCGGACGGCAAGGAGCTCTTGGATAGAGGTGACTCGATTCAAGTGACGCAAGAATATGGCGTCCATACGACTTATCTAGCGGAGTTTTGACAGACTGTAAATGACTGTCTATTGACTGCATTGAAGCTGTTGTGCGTTCCGAAAGTTCCTACTCAGGTGCCAGCCAACACATGATTCGAAGGACTGCGTACCAATTGAGCATTCAC
Organism: Ramularia endophylla; assembly: GCA_002116395.1. Lineage (NCBI taxonomy): Eukaryota > Fungi > Ascomycota > Dothideomycetes > Mycosphaerellales > Mycosphaerellaceae > Ramularia > Ramularia endophylla. Next base: position 24,814 of record MWSQ01001883.1, on the reverse strand, counting down.
CAGGATCCGATGGAAAGCCAGCACTGTTACAGTCCTTTGTACAGTTGACGAGCCTTATCTTCAAGAGACAGAGGACAGCGATCCAGCTTAAACAGGAGTTGCAGCCAATCTGGTCTTAAAAGGGCAATGGTCCGCCGGAAACCCAGTGTCGTCTGATGCTGCAATACATCATCGAAGCCCACGACAGCACGGCATTGTTGATGTTGTAATTGGCGTCGGCGTTGTGCTCGTTGCCGGCGGCGTCGATGGAGAGCCGATCCATAGGCATTTGCCCAGAACCATTGGCGGATTCTGCCAAAGACCGCATTTTGCACTCTCGTTAGCTCAACGTGACGGGTTATGTCACCAACCAGGTGATCCGCATGCCATACATCAACCCGGTCTGGCTGGAGAGTGACGATGCATAAAGCAAGTGGAGGTCTGCTAGGTCTCGCTTCCACCAATTCGCCCGTGCATGAAGCCTGATCATTCGGATATAGCCAGTCACACACCAAAACGATTCTATCCTTCCAGATTCGCCAATATCCGTCTCAACCGTATGTTCTCAGTCCTTCCCACCCGATCCAGGACATGCCTCTTGACTCGCGCCTTCCTTCCAATAACAGGATCAGTCTTCTTCGGTCTTCTAAAGACGCGATGTTCTGTACTGTGACTATCAGTCTTGACTTGCCTTACTGATCCTTTGAATCGAACTTGCCGTTTCTCCTTGGTCTTTAATTTCTCCGCAGCTTCCATTGAGGTGTACCCGTCCACAAGCACACACCATCCTTCATGTCCTGCCGTCCCATCTGCAAATCCACCCACTGCAGCACCCGGCCAATTCTCCAATGCATATTGCAATTCTGCGTCTGTAAAACTTCCTGGCTGTAACCAAACAGCCAAAAGACCCGCTTTCTTAGCTTCTTTCAAAAGCTTCGCCGTCACAGGCGGAGGAGTAATGACACTTAGGCTTGTGTGTGCAGGATCCTGAACTTTAGAAGGTGATGGCAGGGTGTCGAATTCTCTGCTTTGTACTGTGATGGAGGGTATCGTAGGGTTTATGGGAATGGCGGAGAGGTTCTCTGAGAGATACCAGTCGAAGATCTTGTAGCCGAATTTCTGAGGGATGGAGGAGGCTCCTGCTACAGCGAAGTGGGAGGCTGTGAAGAATTTGGCGGCGGCTTGACGCATGTCTAGGGCTTTGGAGGCCATTGTGGGTGGTGTTTGAAGGGGAAGAAGGATTGAGATGGCTTGGTAGGAGGATGATTGAGGTTGTGAAGTGCTCGAGAAGGTGTGACGTGCTGCGCGTCGTGCCGAGGGACGAATGTCCAGGTTTGGCTGCTGATGACTCGATGTCCGAGGTTTTGTGCAGAGGTGACTACTGACCTACATGTACCTCACAAGTGACAATGCTTTGTGTTCACAGATGAGGATTGCTTTCACGAAGACCCATCATGTTTGGGACCAGGTACATGGATCTTGATGAACATATGCAGGTGGTGGATGTTTTTCGCGTGACGAGGAGTTCGCAGGGACAAGAACTTCGCATTCAACCTCACCTCTTCCTAACGCGCTGATAGGGCGTCAACAACGACAACAACACTTCTGCATAAAGCACAGAATTGAGCAAAGACCCATCAACCATGCCATAGGAAGAGGAAATGACCTTCTTGAGCGGTGCAGTCAGACTCGTGGAGCTGCTAGCGGTCCGTCGGCCGCATGCAACCATCTGGACGCGGCTTTCCCCTCTGCAGAGGCCGCGGAAGCTCTACCATTCATGGGAAAGCCCATCAAAGCAAACAGTGCCATGCTTGGTTAGAGGTCGGCTTCGTCATGAGAAACGGCCATCAGTTCTCCTGCAATTCTCGAGAAACCTTCAAACATCCTCAGGATCTTCGGAGAATGAACGAGATCCACCGTCCGAAAATGTCATCGCTCGGAAAGCCAAGCTGCGAAAGGAGCAACCCAGACTCTGGAAAAGGTGGTCAGCAGCCGAGACGGCCCGTCTGACTCAAATGCACGAAGATGGACACACCTGGGTGACAATAAGCCATGCTCTAGGTCGATCGCGAACCGCCGTCACCCATTACGCGAAAAGGAAGGGGTTGAGCACACCGATGCCCTCGTTCACCAAGGAGGAAGACGAACTCATTCTTGCAGCAGGCGCGGCCAAGGTTCCCTGGAGAGAAGTGTACACCCAAATGCCACATCATAGGCTCCAAACCCTCAGTTATCGATATCGAAAATTGTTACACGGAGACGCGGTAGTACCAGGTTCTAGGACCCGTTCAAACTTCTCACGTGGTTCAAACTTCTCACGTGAGGAAGATGAATGCATTCTGCATCTTAGAGGTGAAAGGAAAACTTGGACGGAGATCTTGAAGCATTTACCCGGACGAAAAGACGCTAGTAACATACAACTGCGATATGAGAGGATAGTGCCCAGGGCGGACTGGATCAAGGTTAGGCATTCGAGCTGGTGGAGTGAAGAGGAGAATGAGCGATTCGGGGCCATGCATGATGCGGGTCATTCAGCCAAAGAAATGGCAGCTGCTTTGGGCAGATGTTTGAGGTCCGTCTATGCTCGGATTCGAGACAATAGAGAACAGCCTACAGAAGACACCCCAGTCACAAGAAGGAAGTTCTGGACTCAAAAGGAGACAAAGCGATTACTTGAGATGGAGGCAAGTGGTAGGTATACGTTAGGAGAGATGGCGAAGATTTTGGATAAGAGCTATGGGGCGACGAATTATAAGTTGAGTATGCTCGGAGTGGGAAGAAAAGACGGCAAGAATCGGCGCTCTGCACCGCGCTCTGCACCGCGCTCTGAACCATACCAGCGACGTTCGTGAATGCGGTCACCATAGTTCTGAACCGGGTCGATGAAGTCTGGGATGAAATGAGAGGATAGGCCTTCTCAAGATTGTCCTAGACGGCTATGCCCGCACGCATGTATCAAGGAGCCTAGACCGCGACGCCAACGATGGAATAGCCCTGCGCCCGTGGCCGACAACATCAACTCCGTCGTGAGCAAAGGCCTTTCTTACGTAGAGTGTCCTATGGTGGTCGACCTCTATCAGACAAGCAACGGCGGATCAACCCACTCGGCAGAGCTCTGCGTGCTTAGGAAAAGCTACGTTCTCAGAGATAGACTATTGTCTGGTCACGCAAATTCACAAGCCTCTGACTGGGTCAAGATCAAGCATGGTAGACGTTGAAGCTTTAGAGAATAAAAATACGAGCTGGACTGCTGGCGCATGCAGATGGTGGCGGTTCAGGCGAGCTGAATCTCGAACGGCCTGCGGTCGGAGGTCCATCTACGTTTCCAAGCTCCACATTGTTCATTCGACACACCCAGTACACTCTAGAGGATCACGACAGGGTCATGGAAATGTCTACGCTCGGCTTCATACCATACTCAGCAGCAACCAAACAACGGAACGGCAGCACAGAGCAGCGACATCCAATATCTCTACTCCTCTGTATCTCAGAGGACCGACGAAATCCGAGTCTTACGTTCGGATCAGAACAAGCTAAAGATCTCGGAAAAGAACCATCTGTGCTCGCTAGCATGTCCAGAATCCCTTCTTCGAAGCCATGCCTTGATCTTGCGACGGTCATACCTTCAACACAGTAGTAGCTATCAAGAACAATGTTGTGGAAAGGCTGCCGCCGCTAAAGAGGTGCTTCGAGAATCGCCACGATAATGTATGACTGAGTATGTTGTGTATCGATCAAGACGACGCGCCAGCCCGGTTCCTTTGATTTGAGAGGTCCACTCTTCTGCAGGGTCCTTACCTGGCAACCTCCAAAGTACGAAAGCGCTGTATGAACACTTCTAAAGATACTGCCCACTCATCATGCGTTCCGTTCTAGCTTTCAGCTCACTGTCTGTCGTCCACCGGCACCCAGTCGCGGTCTGCTCGAGACGACCTCCATCAGGCCAGCTACACGCCGCAGGGGAGAGGTGCTCCGATACTGTATCTGGAATGCTACTAGCTACCAGGTCCTCGGCGTCGACACTGATGTCGAATACAAATCTCCCATGTTCTCCCTTTGTAAGCTGCAATTGCCAGCCTCTGTCCTTCGGGTGTATTTGCCAAGAAAGTACGTCGGAGAAGCTGGCCGTTTCCTCATGTCCAACTCCTATTCATACAACCACTAGAGTAATTACAGGTACATACATCAACATACAATCTCTCAGAGCGGGGTATACCTCCATCTTCTCCTTAATCCAATCATGCCGCCATCCCCATATCCTCCACCTTCCACTTCTCCCCAGCATTCAAGAAAGCCTTCTTCTCAGCACTCCCCAGCACAGCAATCGAACCCTTACTCTCAACATCTCCAACAAGTTTCTCCGCCGCCTCCCTTACCATCCTCCCATCAACATCCAATAACCACTCTCTCCTAGCCTGCTCCATCTTCCCGTCAACCCCACTCAAAAACCTCACCATACCCTCTTGATTAACACTCTGCGGCGCATCCACCCCTTGGAAGACACTCAACTTAGCTTCTTCCAATTCCCTCTCGCTCCATTTTCGTTCCGCTGCCCACCTTGCAGCACTCGCGTAAATTTTGAGAGTATTATCCGGATTCGGGTCCCGGTAACTATACATCCCAAACACACCCGCCAGACCTCGAGATAAAGCGCCTCCACCGTAGGCACCGCCTTTTTCGCGGATTTCGTGGTGGAGATATTTGTGAGTTAGAAGTTTGGCGAGGATGGCTATGGGTGCGGAGGATGCATCGGTGTATGGTCCCGTTGGAAGGAGAAGGGCGGAATAAGAGACCTGGTAGGGGAGGTTGAAGAATGTGCGGCGTGAGGCGGTGTAGTCGTGGAGTGGGGAGGAGGAGAGTGTTAGGTTTGATTCTGCAAGGTTGGCCGTGGAAGTTGATGCGATGAAATTTTGGAGCGCGGCTTCGTTTGGACCTACGGCGTCTTGGCCGCAGGTTAGAGCGACGCGCATGCCGTTGCGCATTTTGGAGACTGCTAAGCTTTGGATTGCTTTGAGTTTGTTGACGAGGGCTTGCATCGCTGTGGCGTCTTCTTCGGCGGCTGCGAGGCTGGTGATGAGCTTGACTTGTGAGATGCCACCAATCTGCTCGCCGATGCGACCTTGAGGGGAAACGCCAGCTTGTGCGTATCTCATTGCGTACATGTGGCCGCTCTCCGCAATGCCGTCTACCGCGCCACTTGCGGCTGTTTGCAGAAGCTGGCGAATCATGCGGTGTGCGTTTGCGGAATCGAAGTCGGTGCCCAGAAGGACAGTCTCAATCAGCTCATACATCGCGGGAACATTGTTGTCGAAAGCAAAACCAGTGATTGCTAAACCTTCTTCGGCCTTGTTGATATCGTATGGTGATGTTGTGGCGTGGTGTCCGAAAGAGATGCCACCAGTCTTCAGCTTGATCAGATCCTCAATCTCACCCATTGACTTATCTTTCGTGCCAATTCGCATCAAGCTATCACAGAACAGCGGAACCAACATACGCAACTCATCGGGCAAGTCCTTGAAAAGAGATAGCGCACGGAAGTAGGTCAACCCGTTCGTCGCAGTCTCTCTCCATTGAACATTGGCATGGTCGACGACACTGTCTCTGACTTCCGTGTGAGTTTGCTCCCGCGGAATGTCAGAGACGTGCAGAGTGGGAAGGATGTCCAGCGACTCGGTCTGTCCAGCGTCCTGTTCAGCAACAAGCTCTAGTTCACGATCGCGGAGCTGCTTGTAAGCTTCCTCTTCGCTCGGGTAGCTCTTCACGGCTTCGGTGATTTTGGTCTGCAGTCTGTTTGCCTCTTCAGTGGCAAGCTCTGCGGCGAATGTGGAACTGGGCTCCATGGTGAAAGTCAAGGTGTTATCCACAAGAAGATACTTCTTCAACAATCCCTCGAGATAGCCTTCCTTGGCAAAGTCTGCCTTGAACTGATCCATGATGCTGTTCCATGCCAGTGCATCGAACGGATCAATGCCATTAAACCAGCCTGGCTTCAACCGCTGGATCAAGTTCATGCCGAATGATGCAGTTTTGTGCTTCAAACCGAGTTCTGATTGATGGAGCAAACCATCGACTTTGCCCTTGTCAAGACCTTTGGCGATGGTTTCCATCAACGTGGCCGCGATCACTTCTCTGACTTTGGGTACGTTCTCCTCGGTTACACCATTGAGCCCAATGGAGAATATTCCTGTCCGGCCAGAAGTATCGTAGCCAGTATTTGGTGTGAAGTCAGTACCGAGACCAGACTCGATCAGAGCGCTGTACATGGGCGAGCCATAGCCATCAAGCAGCAGGGTGGTGGCTATACGAAGAGCGAAGGATTCTGCAATGTCATTCGCATCGCCCATCAGCCAAGTGGTCGAAGTCTTGTATTGAGCACCAGGAGGTGTCAAGGGATCTACGGGTCCTTTGACTGTGACGCTCTGTGGCCCTTTGTTGAGCGCAATAGGAGCCTTGACGTCCCTGTCAACATCTGACTTCTCAAAGCGAGAGAGCTGTTCGCCAAGTAAACGCAGGTGCTCATACACAGGCTGGTCTCCATATGTCAGAATCTTGCTGTTGCTTGGGTGGTAGTGGCCCTGGTGAAAGTTCCTCAGCTGATCGTAAGTGAGCTCGGTCATCTTCTGGGGATCTCCACCACTATTGTTCAGTGCCGGGATCATATGCTCCATGAAGCGGATGTAGTACAGGTAAGTGGCGTCCGACATTTGTCCCTTCATCTCGTTGTAAACCACACCTTTGAAGACCAAGTCGCTGGCACCACTCTCCGCCGCAGGGGCCTTTGGATTTTCTGGCCCTATCCTCCATCCTTCCTGCACAAAGTCTGACTTCTTCAAAAGGGGATTTAGAGTGGCGTCAAGATATACATCCATCAGATTCCTGAAATCTTGAGCATTTGTAGTGGCAAAAGGATACATGGTGTAGTCTGAGCTGGTAAAGGCATTCATGAAATTCTGCAGTGATCGAGGAAGCATCTTGAAGAAGGGATCCCGAACCGGGTACCTACCCATTTCATCAGCCTACGGATTACCATGACATCCACCTCCTGACCTACTTCTGCGAACCACACAATGTGACATGCTCGAGGATATGCGGGACACCGGTGGCGTCGGGTGGGTTTGTCTTGAAACCAATGCTGAAGACATTGTTTGTGTCGTCCCTCGCCACATGCAGATAGTCTGCGCCCGTCTTTTCATGCTGAAAGTGCAGCGCTGAGAGTTCCAACTCGGGTACATGTTGCGCACGCTTGAGGGTGAAGCCGTGGAGATGCTCGCCCGTCTTGGGGAAATTGTTCAGATCCGTGACATTGATGGAGGCATATGTCCGGCGGGCAGTTCGAGGGGAGGGGGAGAGTCGTTGCCGTAGCTGCCGTGTACAGCTCGACCGCGCAACTGTGCGCAGTGTGCTGGACAACATCGATATGGAGAGACCAAAGTGATGGCAAAAGTGGTCCAGGAAAGATGAGCTGACGGCAATGGAAGCAATCTGAGACAAGGCCCATTGCCAAGAGAGTGGATGAGGAGTCGGGCTAGTCTTCCTTACGTGCATGCTGCAGACCTCTCCAATCCACTATCGCCCATACACCACCACCATACCCGGACTGCTGCACATTCATACACCATTCTATCGCGGGGAGCAGTATACGACATTCACCTAGACACCGGAAACACACCCTCAACACTCTCTTTCCGGGACTGGACAGCATCCCCCGAGCACTACGCATCGCCGACCTCTCCACCCTTACACGACTTCCCCCTCTACGTCCCCGCCCACTGGCTGCAGTGAGGTGGAAGTCTAGCGCTCTGTGATGGCGGCGGTCGCCAACCAGCAGCCGCAACACCAGCACCCGCCGCCGCAGCATCAAAACCAGTCTCAATCTCAGCACCACCAGCAGGCCACGCCGACGGGTCACAATCTCCCCCACAACCAAGGCCATGCTGCCGCGCGCAACTCTCCCGCCTCCACCGTGGACTACTCCCGCGATGCCTCTGCGTCAGCCTCGGAGGCATCAATAGCCGCCCCGCCACCGCCTCCCACGTCTGCACCTGCACCGAAAGGCAAGGCTCGAGCGCGGAAGGCAGGCAACAACTCAATCGACGCCAATGACGCGCAAAAGGCGCTGCTGGCGAAAATTGCATCACTCGAGGCATCAAACACGGAGAATGCACACGAGAGCGCGGAGATTGAGGCCGAGGTGAAAAAGGCGAATCGCGATCTGTCGCAGCTACTGAACACTCTGGAGCCGCATAACAGCAAACTGGACATTCTACAGCGCAAGTACTCAGAGTTGCTGAGCGAGATGAAGCGCACGGAGCGTGAGCACGTCAAGGCCAAGAAGCGGGGCGACCAGCTGCAGAAGGAGAAGGAGGAGATTAGCAAGGAGCGCACTCGCGAGCGCGGCATGAAGGAGAAGATGGAGAAGCTCAGCCGTGAGCTCCAGCGGGAGAATAAGAAGCTCAAAGACGACATGCGCGATCTGAGGGAGAACTCTGCCAACCGCAATGACGAGCTACATCGAAAGCTGGAGGATCTCGTGCTGGACGTGGAAGAAGTCGTGTCAGATCGACGCTCACCCGAGCGACAAACGGCCGAGCTGGAGCAGGACAGGATGTTTCGTGAGAAGTTCACCTCCTTCCTCCACCAGTACGAGCTGCGGGAGCTGCACTTTCAATCACTACTACGCACAAAAGACCTCGAGATTGCATATCAGACCGCGCGGCATGACCAGCTGAAGAAGGCGCAAGAGAGTGAGCTATCAAAGAGCCACCAGCTGACAAGACAGGTGAGCACTTTCAGCCAGACGGAGAACGAGCTTAGAGGGCAACTCAACGTCTACGTGGAAAAGTTTAAGCAGGTATGTCCTTTTGCAGGAATGACCTCGTCCACAGCATCTTCCTCCACGTCTTCCTCCGTTTTTGATTGTTTCGTCTGGTAACTGACTGACCCCAAAGCAGGTAGAAGACACCCTCAATAACTCGAATGATTTGTTTCTTACTTTCCGCAAGGAGATGGAAGAAATGTCCAAAAAGACGAAACGTCTGGAGAAAGAAAATCTCACCCTCACTCGGAAACAAGAGGCGACGAACAAGAACATCTTTCAAATGGCTGAAGAGCGCAGCCAATCCCAACAAAACATCGATCGTCTCTCGCGCGAGAACGAAAAGCTCAAGAAGCTCTGTCGAGCCATGCAGACTGGAGGATACGGAAGCGCAGCTCCTGCACGCGCCTTATCACCAGCTCACAACGGCCACACAATCGCCACTTTCGACACGACCGAAAGCGAATACGAGGACGAAGATGAAGAGTATGATGAGGACGAAGAAGGGGAGGAGTACGACGATGATACCGAGGAAGAAGGGATCGACGTCCAACCTAGGACCTATGGACCACCTCCTCCACCTCCTCCGCAGACTCATGGAAGGGAACCGCTTCCTCCAATGCAAGTCAATGGGAACACTGCAAATGTTAATGGCACGCGGCATTGATTGAATTGTATCGTACTTACACACGGCGATGTGAAATGCGATCGTGCGATTGTTCGATCGAACTGTACAGCAGCATTCTGTTCAAACAAAGCAAGCCTTGTAACGTGAATGGCTGCCGTTCCTTCCCTTTTTATACGACAAGGTGGGCTGAGTCGTTGATCTTTCGTTTTGCTGGCTCTACCCACTTTCTTCCCATCTCACCCCACTCATATATACTTCCCTTCCCACACACAAACAAACCCGCGCTGCGAACAGATAAAACGCCCACTGCATCTCCCTTCCAGGAAATTCAATGCAGTGAGGTCACTAGCGAAGCTTTTGCTTCAATAGCGCCAGATCAATTGCTTTGAGATTGTCTCGGCTACGAACCTTTTTGGTACGTGTCGCGGCGGTGGATATGGCAGTCGCAGGCTTTTCAGACCCGCGAATTTCCCTTGAGGCTAATGGGTGGCGGACTAAAGTCGTGCGAACATGTGAAACTTGGACTGTGATAGATGTCACCAATCTTGAAGTGCCTTATGATAAACGAGGGTTGAGCAATGGGATTGATTCTTCTACTCAATCCCAGCAAGGTGAATATTGGTTTGAGAACAGTCTAGCACATTGTCAAATCACCATGGCTGAACTACAATGGAGAAAACATCGTGTCAAGAAAGTGCTGTGTTGGCTTGTGGGATGGGGAAGCATGTGAGGTGGAGTTGTCGGTGTCGATCGGCAAGGCGTTGTCAAGGCAAACGTTGAGTTGACGCGCATAAACATTAAACCTTCACCTTCAGGCATCATTATTTCACGACCTTTGGATGGATACTGTGGGTTTCGCAGCAAGGCATCAGCTTTGTTGGACTTTTATGTAAGTATACATATATACGCTTCTTTTACCTGAGTAGTCCACCTCAACAATCAAAAATCCATCCCACATCAAACAGCCTTCTCAAAGCCATGTCTTCCTCCACCAACAACGATGCCTCTCACTATCCACTACAGCGAGATGCCCTCGGTTCAATCCGCCTAAACCTCCAACATCAACTCTGGCTCTCCTCAACCAAAACCCATCTCCATTCCTCCATTCCAGTGAAAGAGAACTCCTTGATTGCAGATATAGGCTGCGGCACTGGAATCTGGTCCACTACTCTTTCCCCTCTTCTCCCTCCTGGCGCGAGAATCGAAGCCTCTGACATTAGTCTCGCCAACGCACCTCCTGCCGGGTTCTGGCCTGACAATGTGACATTCCAAGAGCTGGACATTTTCGCGGATCCACTGCCGGAGGATTTGGTAGGGAGGTATCATGTTGTGCATATTCGTCTTTTTCTGTGTGTGATATCCTCTGGGGATCCGATTCCTCTGCTCAAGAATCTGATGAAGTTGTTGAAGCCTGGTGAGTGTTTTCGTCTGAGGTCCAATGGAGAGTGATGCTAATGGTGCACAGGTGGGTACTTGCAGTGGCAAGAATACGATGGTAGTGAGGGTGTTCAGAAAGTCATTACCAAGGATGAAGCTACTGCTGCACCGAAACTTGAGGCGCTGCAGGCTTTGTTGCAGAGACCGAGTGAGAATAAACATGTTGAGACTTCGAGCTGGGTTTCGAGCTTGCATGAGAGGTTTGGGGAGGGAGGAGCAGAATTGGTGGCTTTTGAGACGGATTGGACTCCCAAGGAGGTTTGTGTTGCGCTTACTTACCTACTTTTCTCTTTTGGGTGGGGTTGTACTGACGCTCAGTGTCTAGGCATATATGATCAAACAGGACATTACTTTCCTGTCAATGCGGGAGTTCATCACGGGGATGAGGAGTAAAGGACCGGGACAGAATGAGATAGCGGATCGACTGGAGATGCTGACTTCCGAGGCTGAGGAGGAGTGTTGGACGACCGGGAGAGGTACCCTTATTGATACACCCATGCTGACCTGGGTTGCCAGGTCGCTCTGAGGCCGAACTTGCTAGTAAGCCGGGGAGGTGTCCTGTCGGCGGTACTTGAAGTATCCCGAGAATGATGACTGGCCCTAAATCAATGTATGCCATTGCCGACAAATGCGGCTGAAAATCCCGCAGCAGATAGAAACTCCTTGTAAACTCCTTCTCATGCTCTTGACTCGAGGAAGATGACCCCTTTGCTCTACCTCGCTCAGCTCCAATGCGCGTATCCCTCTGCTCGCTTCTGAATGGCTGGTATAGAACGGTTCTCGTCGCCCGTCCGTGCCTCGAGTCCGAATCGCCAGCTTAGAACAATCCAACAATCATACGAATCGCTTCGAAGAGTAGTCCACCAACGATGACGAAGATCAGGAGGTCTAGAGCCATCAGTAATGCCCCGAATGGTAATATCCTGACATAGTTGGCAACTCACACAACCAAATAGGACTAATAGGTGACTTCTGAGGCTTCTCCCTCTTCGTGGGCAAATCGCTTGTAGCACGTCCCATTTTCTTCTCTTGTGTTTTTGCGAATGCTGCATTCGCGCGTCTTTGTTGGGGAGTTTGAACCTGCGAAGAATGCCTTAGACGTTGATCGCATGCTACCCTCTTATTGGGGAGTATGGAGCTATGATGAATACCATTGTGGAGGTTCCGCGTGCGCCGGATCGAATAGGAGTAGTGATGAAGTTGTTTCCTGACAAGTGGCCAATCGTTCTTCTTATCGGATGTAGAGGTTTTCAGTGCGATAAGGTATTGACACTGCGCTTCTATTGGAGTTGTTGCGAGTTGCGAGTTGTCGTTGTCTGTACCTTTCAAGAGACAGCTGTACCTTCCTCGGGAGCTCACGTTTCGGCTTAAGCAGCCGAAGATTTGGCGCTAGTGGTGCTGATTATGTCAGATCTATTTTTCGATTTTGAGATGGCACTTCACTTTGACCATCACGAATGATACATAATACGACTACAATTACTCTACGTGGAATTCCGAATCCCGGTACCCTGTAGCTACCATCACTCGGACCAAGTCACGTCCTAAGACAGTCAGCAAGATGCAGCAATGAACCCATCATATGTCATCAATAACCAGCCTCGACCATGGCACGATACCCAACTTATGAAGAGTACGCCAATCGTGGCGCCTTCGCTGATGGGATCAAACGTTGCGACGAACTTTTGAAAAGGAATCCATCAGATACTCAAATCCTCATCACAAAACTACAGTTTCTCTGCAACTCCAACGGAAATTGGACTCCAGTCTTGGACGAACTGTCTGTCGCAAATCCTCCTCTTCGGGATCTCCGAGAACTTGTCCCGGTCGAAGCCTGTATCGTGGAAGCGACCAAGAATGTTTACCCGTCACCACACTCCGCGGGACCAGTCGTGTCTAAACTCTGGGATACCGCTTTCAAATCAACATCCAACGCACAGGATAAGCTCGATATCCTATCTGTCCGCTTCTCCCGAGCTGTGATAGACAATCGAGTATCAGACGCACAACAAACACTGATTGCATGGAAGTCATTCCAACCCAAGGACCGGAGTGCTTACATGGCGCATGCAGCATATACACAGCTTTTGTCCGCATCGAAAGAGGACATGTCGTCTCGGCTAGCTCTTGGTCTGGCGAGGAGGGCTGTCAGTGAGAAGTTTGATGATGACAAAGCTCTTGATTGTCGTGTTCCTGGCCAGATCTTTGCGATACAGCAGGCGGAGAAGGATTTGGATGGTATTCGAGAGCGAAGTTTTAAGAACAGTAAACATGTTTACGATGCGCTGAAGCTCAGTGAACCGGTTGGTGCAGAGGTTACAAACGGCGAGAAGAGCGGCGTAGATCCGGCGAAGTTGCCACCTCGGGAGTGGTTGAACGCAGAGGTCGGGAAGCTAAAAGCCGAATTCACAACACTCATCGAGACTTCGGCGACGATGGACAAATTGGTCGGATTTGTTTCGGGGGTAGTACGCCTGTTCCACAAAGCGGTAACCACTCTCAACCTGGCCAAAAACCGAAGCTCAGGTGATGTCTGCTTCGTGGCTGTATCCGGACTCGTCAAGATATACACGCTTTCAAAAGACGAGAACTACCTCTTGAAAGCCGCTTTCCTAACCGAAAAACTCTTACGCTACAACGAGCATATCCACGAGGCTCGTCTAGTACTTGTATATCTGTACATGCGTCTCCAGCTCGGCAGTCTTGCATTGCAATTCTTCGATTCGCTCAGCGTCAAGGAAATCCAGCACGACACAGTCGGACACACTCTGTTCACACGCCTATCAATTACACATCCGTTTCGAACAGCACTCCCAAGTCGAGACTGGTACGAACCTCACGACCGAACTTACAAAGCTCTTGGCATCTATGGCCGACACGAAGACAAGCTTTCGGAAATGGAAGCTTCAGTACTTGAGCATGGTCAAAGCGGTATGATCTTTGACTTGAATGAGCTGCGCGGCAGTCTTCGGTCTAGTTTCGCTAGACGGCTTATCTTGCTGGAGCACCGTCGTATCGCAAGGTTGACTGGAAAGGGCTTTGGGAAGAACACGAGTGAGATTGGACCGCGACAGCTTGCGAATTGGACGAATGTGAGAGATAGCCGGGACTTCAACGCGGCGTTTGATTATGGCTTCAATGTTGAAAAAGCACTATATGGGAATGGTGGCAGCATTGCAGGGCAGCGGTGGTTGCTCAACACCCTCGCAGCGGACACCGCAAGCTGCTTGGCAAACAAGCAAATTCCTCTTATACTAGACGGCGAAAAGCTCGTCGAAGCTCTAGCGAACGCAGACCCGAATCCTGGTCTCACAGCAGCAGAAGTCCTCACCGGCGAAATCTCACGGCACACCCTCAACCTCCTCCTCGCTGCAAAATCTACAGCGGTAAAGCAAGAGCATCTCGACATTCTAGCGACTTCAATCACCGCCCTCCCCATCGCGACTCTGGTATCCGCACAAGGTACGCTAGTGGAGCATCTGACAGATCACTACATCTACACCGACATTCTGAAAATTGTGCTCGCTGCCTGTCGCCATTTGGAGGAGCTGAAAGTTTCATTCGAGACGAAGTCGCTGCAGGATCTCGTGAAGAGGTTGATTGGACAATTGCAGAATCATGCACAGACGCAGGTTGCTGCGCTGAGAGTTGGGAGCGTGCAAGCTCGACTGATCGATGGTGACGCCACGTTAAAGGAGTCGTTGCAGCTTTTCGAAAAGGACAGTCTCCAAGAATTCGCTGAGCTCGTTGTTGCAAGTGCAAAAGAAGGGTGGGAGGGTGTTGGACGAATCACTATCGGATGACTTTGGTTGTGGAAGGGCGAGATGTGTAGGGGTGTGGTCTGGATGGGTGGGTTGGTGATCTTGTTTGTGAGTTTCTCTGTGGCCATACGGTATTCGAGTACGTGAGACTTGAACGGCCTTCATGATAACGGCGAGATAATGGCTTCTGTTAGTCTCTATTTCATTCGGCCACCGGTATTCTATCCAATCTCTCCTTCAAACCAACCAAATACTCCAAAAACTTCGACAAAAGTTGCGACTCAGCAAGAAATATTCGATCCTTGTTGGAAAGAACAAAATCTCCATCACAAACAGCACGAGCCTTCTTCTTTTCCAACTCAGTATAGTGCTCGATCGACTTGTGAACGTTAGAGCGAATACTCCCCTGACATTCCTTATCAAGAGCAGTCTCCTTGAACCTCTTCAACATCGTCGTGATCTGTTCGGATTTGGCGATTGCGGTGTCCTGGAGTCGAGATTAGTGAACGCTGCGTGTATCCAGACAACAATGTTCTCACAAGTTCACGCCCCGGTTGAGCTTGCTCCATCAGATAGACTTCTTTATCGTGGAAAGTGAATTTTTCCAGGCCCTGGCAGAGACGTTCAACATGCTCAATGACACTCTCGTGGATATATCCAGATGTATCAGCGGCGGCAATGGCTTCTTCTTCCTGCTTCAGCATCTCTGCCACTTTGGCGGCGGTTTCATGATTTTTCCTCAGTTTCTGGAAGTGGTCAAGGAAGCAGAAGATTGTGTATAGACCTTCGTCACTGTGTGGGTTGTTAGTATGGTGTGGTAATTGCGAGACTTCTCGATGTGACTTACGACTCCATTCTCATGTTGAGCCTTGCTATGCCTTCGTCCATCTTTCTGGGTGGAGTCTTGGGATCTTACGATGAAGACAACTGTTATGGATACTGCGCTTGGCTGCTAAAATGTTGCAGAAGTTGTTCGAATGTTCTTCGTCATGTTTACTTTGATCCCTTTGAAGACTTACCTTTCGCTTTCCGCTGCAAGAAGTATGGGCTGCGCCTGTCCTCCATATTAGGTGCACCTTCCGAGGTTCTAAGGCACTTTCCTCTATCCAACAAATTAGGGAAGGAGACCCTCTGCGCAGCGGTGTAGGCGTAGTAGTAGCGATGTATAGGAGGGTAGTAGCGATGTATATGAGTGGTCGTAGCGACGTATAGGAGGTAACCAACTAGTACACGACTGAACCACCAACATACACATCCGTCGCCAGTATTCCCAACATTCCCAACTCAGCATCCCAGACCCCCAGCCTCAAGATCGATATGCCCCCATTTTTCCGTGAAAGGAACAGAGCAGCGGGAGAAGAAGTTGGTGTATCGGGAGCCAGGCGCCACACGAAGATATGCTACGCTCTCATCTTAGCGCTTGCTTCGGGGTGTACCATAGCCGCCCTCATCCGACGAAGGGGAATAGCTGCAGAACTACGGCCGTCAAATTTCGAGATTGGAACATACACGGGTGGAGCTTTGAGCGCGGTTTTGGCACTTATCGCTCTGAGCCTACCGAGGGATTACGTGAGACTACCTCATGTTGAGTGTAGTCCGAGTTCTGTTTACGAACTATAACGACACACTATGGCGGATGTTTACGCAGGCCTGGAGAAACTCGGAAGAGACCAGGACGCCCTACATACCAGACGCCCTCGTTCTCCGTTGGATGCTGCCAGTGCCTTGAGACTGGGCGACTACTGTACCAAAATAGGACGGTCCCGGTCAGGAGAGCTAGAAGAACGAGTGAAGAGCAAGAAGAATTTGGATTCGCCTTGATTCATTCACTTGCCGACGTTAGCGCGCCCACTTGGCACTTCTTGCTCGAGCTGGAGCTGTATTCGTTCGGTCTGCTGTTGCCCTGG
Source organism: Ramularia endophylla (assembly GCA_002116395.1). Lineage (NCBI taxonomy): Eukaryota > Fungi > Ascomycota > Dothideomycetes > Mycosphaerellales > Mycosphaerellaceae > Ramularia > Ramularia endophylla. The sequence continues at coordinate 8,287 of MWSQ01001883.1, read as the reverse complement.
TAAGTCGGACTCACTCCAAATCATTCAATTGCTGACGTAAACAACAGCGCCGTCATTTTGTTCTGGTACTGGTGCAAGAGGTGGCTCTTCGGGCTCGACTGAGGGGGGTTGGGGGTTGGGGGGTTCATTCTTTCAATCATTGTTAACCTTCATTGGAATGAAAACCTCTTTCTGCGACTCTCATTACAATGGGAGCCATGTACCATGCCAACGATGGAATTGCTACCACATTGAAAAGTCACAGTCATCTTGAGAGTTCTCAATAGCTTCATAATATGCCACAGTCTTCGATGACATCCAAGTCTCACGAATTGAAACTCCGCCCTGCGAGAGGTGATAGTGTGAGTACAATCCAATGATTGGGTTCGAATATCTCCGCTCTCCTGCTGGGAGCATCATGTACTATGCCAACGAAAACACTATTGTGGCATCAAATGGCGACCCTTTTCTTGAGATGACCTAGTCAATATATCAAGCTCGTTGAAGCAACCTCATCTCTCACGAAGAGTTGTCCTACTGTGCGAGAGCTGACAATTTGAGTAGATTGATGAAAATGTAGCCAGCGCGTCCATTACGAGGATTGGGTTCATGCCGAAGAAGAGACCTCTCTTGTACTAGAAGCTATGATCGTCTCGAGAGTGTCTACTCACTTCATCGACGTATCGTTTCAAAAGGCAGAAGTTCTGTTCTGCGGCAGTTAGTGATATGAGAATATCGATTTGAACATCTCCGCTCTCCTGCTATGGGAATCTTGGACCGTGCCAAAGAAGATACTCCTGTTACAGTGTTACAGTGAGACGCTGACAACATACTAAGAGTTTCTGATCACTCCGTCGATGTGACACGATTCTTCAAGTCTTCCAACTTCACCTCCCGATCTTGTTTCTGTGCGTTGAACAGACGTGAGACCATCTCATGATTCAGCCTCTCTTCCTTGAGACGTACAAACTGTAGCTCTTCTTCCTCCAACTCGGCGACCATGATCTCGGCGTTAAGCTCAGTTATTCTTGTTTCAATTCTTGTGATCTTTTCGATGAGTCTCTTGATTTCCAACTGAACTCCTGCTTGGGTTGTGGCCATCTGCTGATGTTGTCGGATCGATAGACCGAGATCCTAAGTTCGGGGCCGTGGGATGTTGCAAGAAACTCTTGTGATTTCAGAGAAAAAAGGCGAGTGGACGCAGTAGCGTCGTTGTATAGACGATTGAGACAATGGATCGCGAAGATAAGTTTTTGTTTGCTTAGTTCTTTGGTCAGATTCGCAAAGAGTATGAGTATCCTCCCTAGCCTGATAAGTCATCAGTCATTCTGAAAGCTTTTCAAGGTCCGATCGCGATAAGATCTTGAGCGAGCCATCGTAGACCAAACCAGAATATCAGCGTTCGTTAGGAGGCTCCGAGCTCATTGGCGCCTTTTGAAGCATCGTTCGTCTCTTGACCATTCCACACAGAGCTCATATCCGACCGGGCGTCAGGATAAGGGAGCTCCGCGTAAGCGGCGATTTCCGAGCATCTCTTGCAGAAAGTAATGTTACATTCACTTGGAATTTAAGGTATGCGCTAACGCGCCATATGTCTTGGCAAAGTTTGTTGAGGCCATACAGACAGTGCGATGCTTCAATATACAAGAAGCTCGCACTGTGTAGCTAGTCACTTGCGAGATAGCTCTACCTGCCAACGGAAATTACAAAAGTCGCTCTAATATTCCCGCTCTACCTCTAACTACCTCATCGCTGATCTGTCCTTCTGAGTAGCGGATAGTAAGCGCTGTGCCTAAGCTCAAGAGAAAGGCCTACCGCCTAGATATTACATGTGCAAATATCCCACTATTGATTTAGAAAGCTTGCCCCTAGTAGCTAGCCACCTGCAAGAAAACTTCAATCAATGCTAAATCATAAGAGCCGCCCTAATGTCTCGCTGTACCTTTCGCTATCTCAGTACTGACTTATTCTGCCAGACAACGGCCAATAAGCCTTGTAGCCAAGCAGGGAAACGAAGCTGACCTGACACTGTTCCATAATTCCATGCTAACTTTCGCTGCAACTACTAGCATTTTCAAAAATAAGTTTGACACGGAGATGGTAGATGCAGTTAATCAAAGAGCCTTTAGTTCGCTTGTAAGGATATCATAAGAACGTCCTCCAAACTCGAAACTTGTTCACAAATCTTTTCCATTTCGAGTTTTATTCACGATAAACTCTCCTTTGAGTTTAGCCGCAGGAAGTCATGCATTCGGTTCAATAAGTACCAATCAAGTAGCTATCTATCATATATGCAAACTAAGCATGTAAGATGGTGTGTAGCGTCTCGCATCTTCTTATAACGAGTCTACAATTTTCTGCAAAGTGAAAGAAATCCTGTTGGCGGTAGAGCGCGGAACTGAATTGGGCGAGAACTATCTGGATAGTCAGTGCAGCAAGCAGAAAGTGATCTCAAGTACACGGTCTTCTCTCTGGAGATAGACTTCCGAACTCATCATTTGATATAACGTTATTGTGTGCCATATAACATAGTTTACTACCAGCAGCCATTGGAATCGTTCTGAGCAGTTATACATTTTGCGATAAACCTGCAGACTCGGTCCAAGTCTCCCCTATGGATACTCTGGGCAAAATTGTTAAGGCTACGCACCGTGATCCAGAGCAAGTGGTCGGGTGCCAGGTTTTGCTAGAGCTCGAGATTGAACCCCTGAAAATGCTTGACGATCCTATCCAACCCTGGAAGCCGCAAATTCGGCAAGCGGAAAACAAACGCTACATTTCTCGAGCCTCGAATTCGCTTTTCGCACATCTTTTACATCTCGTACAGCGTCCACTATACAGACAACATGGTGCATCGTCAGCGTACTGCGCGCGGAGTCGGTCTACTGGACGCTGAGTTTCGCCGTCTGAAAGATATGCCAGCGGCCCAGCGACCGCAGAAACTATTTCAGCACACGATCCAACTGGCATCGGAAACGACAGCGAGCCTTGTGGATTCAAATGCCTTCTCCCACATCTTCCCAAGTCTGCGGCGTCTCCTTCTACCTGTACCGATAAATGCAAGACATGTTTCTCGTTGTATCGATCCGAGAAAGTACAGAAGCTTCCCAATCGCCAATACATAGCAGCTATAACCGATGACGAAGCTACCACAAAGATCATGCGCATGCTGGTGGGAACAACGACCTAACTCCAGTGTGTGAAAGGAAAGTTGGACGTATTCGGCGATGCCATTTTGAAGCGATTGGGAAGATACCGGAAGAACAAGCGCGCCGCCATCAAGCCATGCCGACTATCAACGAGTCTCGGTTTGCCACAATGGGGTTGATGAGGAAACGAGTACTCATCTTCTCAGAGCTGAAGCATGCAAGCGCCGCACAACGACCTGCCGCTCAGAAAGCTACATTCGAGAATGTCGCCAACTAGGGCGCATCATTCTTGCTCAACTGGTTGGACTTACCGACTCTCTGCGACAATCCATCGTATCTTCTTGCTCTACTACATAACCGCTCTCACAGATCGCTCTCAGACTGGGCCCGCTTTGACGGAGAGGGGATCAAAGACTTCCTTTAGCTTATGATCTTCGACCTCAACTACAATCCGCACTGCATCATTGTTAGCGGCACAGATTCTGGATCTCTGGTCCAGTGGACACCCGATGGCGGTCACCGAGGAGAAATGGCCGGCTATCCTCTTGGGGAACTGATATTCGAAGCCCAGAATATGCTAGCCAGCCTTCGTCGCAACATGGTGGATCTGATTCTTGCTACGATAGACGACAGTACACCACGCGGGAGAGAAAAGTGGACCGATCTGTCGTCCATCAAGAGAAGTGGCCATGGCGCAATCTCATTTCAAAAGAATCATCCTGACTCTACAATGAGCTATTAAGTGCTGAAGAGCCATGTGAGACGGCTACAGGGACCATTTAGGTGGACGAAAGAAACGTTTGTGGTTGGAGAGGAAGAATTGATGAATGAAGCAGTGGACGAATGAGGTAGCGATTGGTGTAGAGAAGGTAAGGGGAGTGTGCACATAGTCAAACGAAGTATGGCAATGCCGATATGTAAATTCCTGCTTTTGCGAAATTCTAGAATGGCAAGTCAGGCTTGGCAGTCAGGGGCAGGACTTGAATGTTTTTGACAGCAACACAAATTTGGAGCTTGATCCAACATTAGTGCTATGTAATGCTCACGACTCGTTGATATCAGATTCAAACGTGGAATCTGACAGGAACTAACTCTGCTTTTCATTCGAAACTTGCTCGATTATACTTCCGCAACGGTACTTGGCACCCTCAGGGGTGTTCTCAGAATGGAGACATGGTTCTAGGCAATGCCAGGCCTAGAAAGACGTCATCTTGCAGTCTACAAAGTGACGTGCGAGAGTTGTGTATGGTATCCTGTTGTTTGGCCGCAGAATCTCCTGATCATTTCACATATGGCTATGGCTGAGACTAGAAACCAACAGCCATAGTGTAGGAGAGCGGCATAATAGAGATTCATCAAGTACCCTGGGAAGACAACTAGCAAATGTTGCTCTCGCTCAAAGTCGTTCCTGGCTAAGGTGCTGCTGTAGCTACTAGCAGATTCAAAGACAGACTTGAGACGGAGATTGGTAGATCCAGCCACTGAGGTGCCCTTCGTCAGCCCCAATTGTTTGTAGGGACTTCATGAGAAAGTCATCAGGATACTAAACCTGTCTACATCTGTCCTTGATCTTGATTTTGGCAGTATGGAGCTGTGAATTGCTCCAATTTTCCTCTTCTTCACATATTGCTTGACACTGAGGCTGCAACAAGTCCTGGCGTCCTGAAAAGCAAGTGCGCAATGGAGGACGAAGCTTTGAATGAAGTTTTCTGAACTGATTCACCGTAAAGCCCACATGACAATCAGCGCAACTCGAAGTGAATCACCGCCTTCCGCGGTATCTTTTACTGGCAGCACTTTCCGCCGCTTTCTTTCCATCAACAACAACGTTCCAATACATCACAACAGCCCCCCACTTCCTCACAACAACCATCCACCATCACCACGACATCAAATGGCCACTGCTATGGCCGCTCCTGTGGCTGCTGCTCCACTCCCTCACTGGCTCTTCAACACCCAAAATTACTTTGTCGAAAAATTCGACATCCTCACGAAAGGCGTCTACAAAGTAGCAGCGCTGAGAGTCCAGCTCTTCATAATCCATGAAGATCGCATCCTCCTACTCCAACCACAAGGCAGGGAAATTGAGGATGCATGGACCGCTCCTTCCAGTACTGTTCCATTCAACAACACCCCCAAAGGCTCACAGAAGATTTTCAAGATCGCCATCAGGATGTTGAGGCATGCAATCGAGGAGCGCGCATTACTTGACCTGCAGTTTCCCGACCTTGCTTCTGACAACAACTATGCCTTTGAACAGTGGAAAACTGAGCGCTTTGGCGTCGGCGTCACGAAATTCATACCCATGAGTGTTATCGTGACGGTGGGATCATCTGTTGCACTGGAGGACATGTGCGCTATCAACTATCCTGAGCAGTATTCAGGCAAGAAGTGGTTTACCTTGGAAGAGGCAGTGAAGCGGAGATTGACTGATCTTCCTGTTTCTCGTTTGACCGCCGCCTTCGCCCAGCTGAAGAAGTGAGTGCTGCCATCGAATCACAGGACCTTCTCTACGTATGAAAGCTGACAGCCTTTAGGTATGCCTCAACTCAGAGCGACTTGGTCTTCAATCAACAGACCAACAAGTTGAAAAGCCTGGTCCAAGGCGCGGCTCACATCAAAATGACCCTCCAGACCGTCGATCGTGGTTGTCTCATTCCCTATCCGATCTTGCTCATCCGAAGTGGCGCGGAAGCCTCACCACTCTTTATCATGGACCTTACTGAGGAGAATTTCAAGAAGGTCAACGCTTTCGATCTGGAGATGGTTGTTCGTGTGCCCGTGGCTGGATCACATTTTCCAACATTCTGCCACGAGACTCGCTATCAGGTAGTGGGCAGGATCAACGGGCTCGGCGAGCCCAAGTTCTACCCAAGTGTGGGCATGCCGCTATTCAAGGGATTTGTGGGTGTGGGCGGGAGATTGAAAGTCGAGTGGCTGCTCTGGAATAAGGAAGTGGTGTTGGAGCCGATGAAGAAGGACAGCGTGGAGCCTATTTGACTTTCTTGTTCCCAAATTACAGGTGAAAGCACTGACTAAGCTATCGCTGGTCTCAAAAGGGATGTTTTCTTTGGAAGAGTCACAAAGCTCTGCCCCTGAATGCCAAGCTTTATTCACTCAGTACAGCCTCTGAACACCTCCCTCCAGCACCACTTTCCCTAGCTTCTCACTCATCTCAGGCTCCATGTCCTCAACAAGGAATCGACCGTCAGCTCCAAAACAGTCCTCTGGTCGATCTACCGGCCGAGACGTAAGGACAGTCACCACATCCCCTCCGACAACCTCTCTTTTCACAAGGCCTGGGATGATGTAATGCGTCCAGTCGACCGAATATCTCACACCGACCGAGTTGCCTCTCACCTTGGATACCTCCGCAGTAGTATCAAACAAATACAAGCCCGCGAGCGGGAAATTATAATTCTGCGCGATGCCCAAGTAAAACACCTCATCCGAACTCTCTTTCAAGGCGCCATCGTCCCCAGTTCGGCATTTGAGATGACACAATAGAAACCCCATTCGTAATTTCAGACGCTCTATGCGAGTAGGAAACCGTTCGAGAAGATGAGCTTTCGACAGACTCCTGACGCGCTGGAAGATCTCCGGCGGGTATGCCGATTTATTCCCAGCACTCTCCAACAATAGCATTCGTGCGTTCTGCGACGCTGGACGTTCAGCCACAGTCACCAAAACTGCTAGTCGCAAACACAATCCATGATTCTCCCAATCGCAGACTGAAAGAAATGGTGTCTTGAAAGCGGGCTCCATGACCTGAACGTTTTTGAGCTTCACTCTTTTTGCAGTATCTTGTAGGACTTTGTAGCAATGCTCGATCAGAGTGGTTGAGCTGTTGTGGTAGGGGAGAGGTCCTAGGCCTGGACCAACCCAAGCATTTCCTTCTTTGGTTTCTAGTACTTCGTTGGCGTGGACGATGTATAGACTGATTCCCATTCCTATGATTGTGTTGTTGGTGTCTTTATGTGCGTTGTGTCTGTCGAGAAAGGCTTTTGGGGTTTGGAAGATGTAGTGTTTGATATCTCCCGCTGCGAGCTCTGGATCATTTCTCGTGTCTGCCATTTTGAATGCGGCTAGGAGGGTCCAAGAAGTAGAGATGGCCTTGTATGTGTAGCAAATTTGTCCATTTGTAGACAAACAGTTTGGTCTTCTCGAAGAGAAACAGACAGTCCACAAGAAAGACGGGGCCTCAAGTTTGCTCACTCATGGATGAGGAACAGGCAACAAGGAAAGAGGAGAAAAACAAGGGTAGAACCACATGAGGCAGAAGCTTGACATCTCAAACTCGTTTGCCATCCAGAGGACGTGGCCCGCTACTATCGTCCTGCAGGTCTAATCATATCTCTCGGGATTATCAAATATGGTAATACTCATCTCCTCTAAACATGCACCGAATTCGTCGAATGGATTTTTGCCTTCCCCTTCCAGGAATCTCGAAATCACCAATTCCTTCGCCCAATGCTTCATCCATGGCATGCTGTAATGCTCGTCCGCAAAAGTGATAACAGGCTTGTTACCTGTCCAGCCAAGCGTATCTTTAATCTCGTCCAAGATCCGACGCCATGATGGGTCGGGATATGCTGTAACCGCCACAAGCTCCAAAGTTTCCAACGTAGCTGGTGGCTGACCCAAAAACCGAAGGATCTCTTCTGAGTTCACGTATAAGCATAGTTTCTGAAATTTGATTAGAGATTGACTTGTTATGTGATATCTGCCTCCTTCTCATACCGCAGCTCAGGTTCTCCTTTTTAGTGACGCGAGTCTCCGACCGAGAAAAAGTCAGCGGGAGGAAAAGGAGACAGTGTGATATTCAATTTCCATCACTCAATATTCGGGTGGTTGACTTTTCAAGTTAGTTAGTTCAAGGCTACATAGCCACAGCCACACTACTACTATCATGAGTGCCTCTTTGCGTCACTGCCTCCGCCCCCTCTGCTATTGGGTAAAAAATTTCATTAGGATAGATTCTAAATTTTTCACAGGGGGTTTGAAGAAGGGGTCGGGGGGTAAGGAAATTACTATCGCTGAAGAAAAAGGTACTGTTTGCACCCCTTCGAACCCTTCGGCCCCTCCGACGAGAGGAAGATAGTACGAAATCTATAAACTATCATTATTTGCTTCGCAGTCTTGGCTTCGGGTCGGGTGGG
>MWSQ01001878.1:0-12045 GCA_002116395.1 Ramularia endophylla | reverse complement strand
CCTATCCCTTATACGTAGGGGTAGGGCGACTTAGTTTCCCGCCGGCTCGCTATACTTAGTAATCGTAAGCGTAGCGGCTACGGTTATCTTCTCCTTCTAAGCCTTAAAACGGTCCTTACTCTTATAATAAGGTACCTATAGGCATTTAGCGTCGTCGAAGCGATTATAGCTAGCTCCTCGGTAAGCGAAGTAATAAGTTCGAGCTTTAAACTTAGCCTAAGTGATTAGTATCTAGGTCTTACCTAGAGTAGTCTAATTATAGTCCTTTAATATACTCTTAATAGTCGACTCTAACGTCGCCTTAGGTCTATCGCCTAACGTAGTAGGTCTATTACTACTAGCACTAGGGCCGGTACTAGGGCTAGCGCTAGAACCTACTACTAGTATAGTAGTCTTATTAACGATACCCTCGCGGATATAGGAAAGCTCGAACTTACGTAGAACTTCGACGACTTGATTAACGTTCGTAAAGTCTCTACTACGGATGTCTACTCTATATATCGGGTTAAGGCGGTCCGTAAGTACTTCTAGAAGAGCGTCCTTATCGTCTCGAATGTTGATCGAGATATAGGGGAGGTACGCGTTAAACTTGTTCTAGAAGTCGTTAAAACCCTCCCTTACGCCTTACTTAAGGGAGAGGAACTCGGTTTTCTTCTTTTATATATCGTAACGATTAGTAAAGTTGTCGTCTATCTTTATAAATAAGTCCTTTACTGTCTTAAAATGCCTAGCCTTATAGAAAGGTAGTAGTTTAGTATAAGCGAAGCTAGTTATGTTATTAATAGTAAGTTTAAGATAATAACGCTTATCCTCTCCGATTAAGTAGCGCTTCTACTTGTCGAGCTATTCCTTATATAGGAGGGAGTCCTTCTTCGGGTCGCCTATAAACGGCTTAGGTGCCTTAAAAGGATTACGGCGGCGTAAGCGTAAGCGTAAGTATAAGCTAGAATATAAGCGACGCTTATACTTATATCTCTTATCCTTCTTACGACGACGTAATCGAGCATCGCCGGAGTCGGATTCGTTACTAGACGAGCTATTATCTAGATCGTCCTTATTACCGTTACGGCTAGCGGCCGTAGTACCCTTCTAATACTAAAGTTGCTCCGCGAATGTTTACTCCGCGAATGTCTTCTTCCGTAGTAGTATTACGCCTACTAAAGTCTATAGGCCCTTAGCTATCTTCTATACGTACGGTATAATCTTCCGAGCACTTAGGTTATTTAGTAGGATACGTACTATATACGTATATATAACGGGCTTATCTTCTAAGTCGGAGTTTATTAGTATAGAGAACTCCTACGACGTAGTTAAGCGCTTTAGGGTAGGTGTTACGTTACTACTAATACGTAAGTTACTAAGAGGCTCCCTACCTAGTTCCTTTATTAGGTTATCGACCTTCTCCTTTAAGAAGTATAATACTTTATAGGACGAAAGGCTAATACCTTCTATATCTAGGTAGAGGTCCTCTATAGCCTTATAGTGTCTAGCGACGATATAAAGGTCCTATACTAACACTAATTAAATCGTTACGCCCTTTAGCTTGTCCGACACCTCCTTTAGCTTATCCGACACCTCCCTTAGTTCTACGGAAGTATCCCTTACGGTTGTCCGTAAGTCGTTACGCTCCTTCTTATACCTATCCTTAGCCTTCCCCGTCTTACGGAGGAGGTCCTCGGTATCGTAGAGTTTATAGGCTAACCTATCGTCGGCGTTAGCGTTAGCGTTGTCGAGATCGGTCTACTTCGCTTATAGTTCCGTCTCGAGTTACTCGATTTAAACGAAGTAGTCGTTACGCTAGTTTTTATACTTATCGCGTTTCGTCTCGGCGTCGTCGCGCTATACTCGAATTACCTACTATAAGGTACGAACCTTGTTATAGATGAGTTTAGCATTATCTAGAGTGTTAAGCTACTTATCTAGGTATATAGAGACTCGCTTTAGTAAGTCTTTGTCGTTAGTAATACTACGGAAGTATAACTCGTTATAGGTACTCTTAATCTAGCCGTCATTCGGTCTAGATCTAGTAACTATCTAGTAGGGAACCGCGTAGGTAAGATCTAGAGTCTTACCTTAACGGCCCCGGGTACCTTAGTCATCGTAAACCTAAAGGCGGCTACTACGGCCTCGAGCAGTTGCTCGCGGCTTTAGTATACGGTAAAGGCGCGCGTTAATGTCTTCTTTATTAATCGCGCGTTGCTATTATAATTCTAACTCTTACTTAAACTCTTCGTCTTCCTTATCTTCGAGAGTCGTACGAGTACGAGTATTCTAAGAAATGAAACCTTACTATTATAATGTCACGGGATAGCCTCCGGCCTCCGCTCCGCCTACTAACTATACTGCTAAGTCAGCTAGCTTTCACTACACTTCCGTCTCGCTTCTCGAGACTTCTTCCTTCTTTAGTGTTGGTTCTGAATTTAATACGCTTATCTACGTTCGTCTTATAGTCGCCCGTATTATAACTAACACTCGAACCTATAAGACTATCCTACGGATTATCTTATAGACGCTTTCTTACGTACCGGCGCTACGCGTAATAAGCTACTTCGACCGCGACTCTAGTCCGGACGATTCTATAGACGACACTTTCGCTAATAATAGAGCGAACCTAATATTCTCCTTCCGTAACGGCGACATAGTCTTCGACGGCTAGCCTAAGGGGAAGGCTACTACTACGATAGCGGCTATTAACGGTGAGTCCCGCGATAGGATCACACTAACTATCCTAGGCGCCTTCGGCCCTATACGACCACCTACGCGCGACGCGTAGCAACCCCTCTATCCTGCCCTTAACAACGGTAAGGACTCCTAGACCTAAGGTAGGTCTTAAAACCTATTTTAAGCAAATCATACCCTACGACGCAAAACCTCTCTACCTCTACCTCCTTAGCCGCGCTATAAGACTTAGTAGTAGCGATTCGAGGAAGAGTAAGATAAGACGGAAGAGAACATCGCGGAGCGTATTTACGTAACCCTACGACTACGTTAACCCGCGCGCGGTCGTAGCAACCGCCTATAGAATTACGAAGATCAAGGTACCTCTAGTCGATAGGGAGACACTCTCGACCTTACCTACGTAATTCCTTTCGTTACTATTACCGTATCTAGCCCTAATACCGGCAAAATCAAGAGTAAGCATAACGAAGCATACTTTAAGGGTATTATAGACGCCCCGGACCTTACTAACCGAGTTACCTCCTACCCCGAGAAGTAGTTAGATACTCTAGATAATACTAAACTTATACATAACTAGGTCGTTAAGAACTAGCACTAAATCCGCGATCAACGCGACTCCGCTACAGACTCTCGTAACTAGTACTATAACTAGGTCGAACAACTCGAAGGCGAACTTTAAGATAAGTAGAATAAGCTTGACGACGCTCTAGCTACTATCGGTAGAGGCCTCGATAGCGACCTTCGCGACAAACTTCGTAACACGGAGGAACTCCTACGTAAGACGGTCGCTACTAAGGCTCGGTATAAGACTAAACGCGACATAGCTCGCTCCGAGTAATAGTAAACATTTAACCGAATGTAAGGCGTTACGGTCTAGTTCATCCTATCTTAGGACCTACATCTAGCGGCGGGCTACTATAGTACTATATACGACCTCTACCTAGATATAGAAGGCCTTAGCCTTACCTCTAAGGAAGGCCTCTACTTTTCGTAGTCGTAACTAGACGACATTATAAAGGCGTTAGGTAAGGAACCCCTCCGTAACATACGTATTAGCAAAGCAGTTACTCCGCCTCGCCGCGCTACGGCGGTTAAGTTCTCTTAGGTTAGCGATTCCGATTCGGACGCTAAACCTATCGCTATCGTACTAGTCCGTACTACTCGCGTGCCTCTTAACGATTTAAGCTACCGTATAATTACACCGTACGCCTAGAAGATAGCCTAGGCTATAAAATCATCTACCGGCGCGACGCTAGTAGCTAAGCGCGGCCCTACGTTTCATAAACAGTTATAACAACAGAATGAAGCTTAGTAGAAGGATACTTAGAAGATGCGTCGTAAGAGTAAGGATAAGAGCGAGCCGAGCGATAGCTCTAGCTCTAACTCCGAGACCGACGATCGCGCTCGTCGTCGCCGTCGCGAGAAGAAGAAGCGTCGATCTAACTTACGCTTACGCTTATACGAGAAGAACCCCTTCGACGTACCTAAATCGTTCTAGGGTAACAAGAAGGACTAGCTCTCGTATAAGGAGTAGGAGACTAAGTAGCGACTCTACCTCCGCGGTAAGAAGGAGTACTATCGTCTAGCCCTTATATTTAATAACATAACGGATGTAGCCTATTCCCTTCTAGAGCCGTACTTCTCTTCGGGACAACTTAAGACAGTCGACGACTTGTTTACGAAACTTAGTAATACGTACAAGAATCGCTACGAAGCTTAAAAGAAGAAGACTAAGTTTGTCTCTTTTACTTAAGGATAGAAGGAAGGCTTTAATAACTTCTAGAACAAGTTTAATAGCTTCCGGCCGTACTTAGCCCTAGCGCTACGCGAGGACGACGAGGCCCTAGCTAAAGTACTTCGTAATAGACTTAATACGTAATGCCGTAGCGACATCCGCGGCGAGGACTTCGACTCGCTAGACTAGATAGTTACGAAGTTACGTAAGTACGAGCTCTCGTATATTCGCGAGGGCCTAGTAAGCAAGGTCGTAGCACCGGCTCTACTACCTAAGCTAAAGGGCACTAGTACTAGTACGGGCACAGGTACGGGCACTAGCTAGAAGAAATCTACGACGACGCTAGAGAAGACGAATAAGTCTATCGAGAAGGACTTTAACTAGATAGCCCTTAGCTAGGTATTCAAGCTAGTCACTACTACGGAATTCGAGTCTAGAGCTAACTGCTTCGCCTACCGACAGCTAGGCTATAGTCGATTTAGCGACGACTGCCCTTAGGCTCCGTACCGTAAGAGTAAGTCGTACGAGCCGAAGAAGAAGTAGCTTAAGACGAGCACGCTCGCTATTACCGAGCATAGTAAGGCGGGAAACTAAAGAGCCCTACCCCTATATATAAGGGACAGGGCGTAGACCTACGTCTACCTTCTCGTATAATAGTAGGAAAAGACCCTCCTGTTCGACCTCCGGTACTACTAAACGCGGCGGCGACGCCTTTCGTTATCCTAGCGAAGGGCTTATACGCGGTTCTAGTCTAACCTCCGCTAACAACGAAGTAGCCGCTTATAGCGATACACGAAATGCCTTCGATTACGATACTCTCCGTAACCGCTACTACCGAGCGGCCGCTAGTCTTACGACACTTCGTTATCTTAGCGATAATAGATAGAGAACTAGTACGCTACCTCGTCGATAACGCGTACACCTCTAACTATATATACGAACGTTAGGCGAGGAGGAATCCGCGGCTACGTAGAAGCAAACTGCTATAAGCGGTAGCTACGCTCGGCTTTAACGATAGCGTAGGCGGCTAGGTTACCTAAGTAGCTTACGTCGCTAACGTCGATATTAACGGTTATTATGAATTAGGCCTTAACGCTTAGGTTACCGACATTAGCTAATACGACTTCATCCTTAGACTCCCTTAGCTCGAACAACACGGCCTAACGTATAGCATCGTAAACCGTACCCTTACATTCTCTAATAGCGTCTCCGTACGATGCGAAACCCTTCGAGCATCTTCCCCGGCTCTACGACTTCGTACCTCTCTAGATAGTATACCGCTACTATAAGTCAACGTAGTTACTATCGGTAAAGCCTACGATAATCTAAGCTTCGTCGAGGACGGGTACCTCGTATAAGAAACTACCTACGAGGACATAGCTATAGCCCTATACGACGTAGGTCTACACATTTTAGCTCTTAGTTAAGATGACATCGATAAGTATATACGAGGGAAGCTAGTCATTAGGGACGAGCTCGCTAAGGAGCTACTTCTAGAGGAACTTAAGGACCTAGTATACTACTTTAGCTAGTAGTCCGCGACTAATCTACTACCCTATCGGGAGGGAGTCGACTTAGCTATTAACTTCGAACCTAGAGCCCCGATGCCCTTTAAGCGCCTATATCTAATAGGTAGCCGTAAGCTTAAAGTAGTTAAGAAACACATCGATAATGAGCAAAGTAAGGGCAAGATTCGACTATCGAAATCCCGTATAGCGTCGCTAGTTATAATAGCCTATAAGCCCGGCGGAGGACTACGTATCTATGTCGATTACAGAGTAGTCAATGCTATTACTATTAAGAACAGGTACCCTATTCCGTAGATTCGTGAAACTCTAGCTTGCTTTAGAAACGCTAAGCTGTTTACTATGTTAGACATCATCGCAGCCTTTAACATGCTTAGGATTAAGGAGGGTAATAAGTAAAAGACCGCCTTTACTACTAGGTATAGTACGTACGAGTACTTAGTAGTTCCCTTCGGCCTATGCAACGTACTAGCGGCTTTTTAAGGGTATATTAACAAGGCCCTCTTCGACTTTCTCGACGACGGAGCCTTAGCTTACCTTAATAATGTAGTTATGTATACTAGCGACAACCGGGTCGAATAGGCAGCGTACGTTCGGAAAGTAATTCAACGGCTCTACGAGCACGGCTTACTAATCGACCTTCTAAAGTGTAAGTTCTTCGTTAAGGAAGTTAAGTACTTAGGGATTATTATTATCGCTAGCCCTAATAGCGGTATTAAGATAGACCTAGAGAAGGTCTAAGCTATCTAGGACTAGGCTATACCGTAGAACGTTAAGGACGTTCTAGCCTTCCTTAGACTATATAACTTCTACCGCCGTTTTATCGAAGCTTTTAGTAGTATCGCTTTTCCGTTAATAGTAATTACGAAGGGTAGTAACAAGCTAAAGAGCGAGCGACTAAAGTTCGAGTAGATAGCGTAGTACTAGTTAGCCTTCGACACGCTAAAGAAGGCCTTTATAATAGTACTAGTTCTTCGTCACTACGATCCGGACCTACCTTATACTATAGAAGCCGACTTATTAGACACTATTATAGGCGGACAACTATGTTAGCCTAACGAACATAGCGTACTCTACCCTATCGCATTCTACTCGAAGAAGATGATTCTAGCGGAGTACAATTACGAAATCTATGACAAAGAACTAATGGCTATTATTAGAGCCTTTAAGGAGTAGAGACTAGAGTTAATAGGCATAGCGGATCTAGTAAAAGTTGTTACAGATTACAAGGGCCTTAAGACCTTTATGTCTATAAAGTAGCTTAACCGTCGATAGGCTAGATAGGCCGAGTTCCTCGCTAGATTCGATTTTACTATTTCATATAGGCCTAGTAGCTAAAACGGTGTTACTAACGTACTCTCTCGGCGCTTATAGGACATCGATAGTAATCGTGCTATAGATATTGACTTCCGCTAGTAAGCTGTCCTTAAACCTTATAACCTCTCGGCCGAAGTCTAGAGCTACCTTGTCCGCGCTAAGCTAACTAAGGACTATTATAAGCTTCTATCTATCGCTTACCTAACTCTTCTAGATCCTTCTCGAGCTGCTTACCGCTAGTACGCTCTCGTACTCGTAGTACTCGAAGTCATCGATGAAGACGCGGCCCTCGCGCCGGTTACGCTCCGTAGCGCTACTCGTACGCCTATACCTATACTACCCCCGACACCTAAGGGCGGTAGAGTTTAGTTGCCGCCGTTAGTAGAAGACGTTCCGGATAAAGGCGAACTAACGCTAGACGAGGAGTAGGTCGACGCCGTACTATAAGAGGAGTAGGCCGACGCTATACTATAAGACGAGCTAAGAGCGGCGTACACGAACGACGAAGTCGCGACCGGTATACTCTACGCCCTCTAGTACTATAAGGACCGTATTGCTATACGCCTTAACACTCGTATTTCAATCGACGAATGCTCCTTAGACGACCTTAGCAACATCCGTATACGTAACCGTTTATACGTACCGGACTCTAAGAATGACGCCCTACGCGCCCGTGTAATACGAGACTATTATAACCTCCCCCTTATAGGACATCCTAGCCGCGAAAAGATATACGTACTCCTATGTCGCGACTTCTTCTAGCCTAGGATGGCAGTAGACGTCCGCCGGTATTATAAGGCCTATTATACCTATAGCCGTAATAAGAGCTAGTATAACGTATATTAGGGTAGCCTTCGATAGCTACGCCTACCTAAGGGAGCGTATACGGAGGTCACTATTGATTACGTTGTCGAACTACCTACGAGTAAGAGCCTAGATAATAGAGTTACTTATATAAACGCGCTTACGCTTACTTGTCGCTTGACTAAACGTAAGCACTATATGCCGGTTAAAGACCTGTCTACTATAGTAGTAGCTAATGCGATTCTACGATACGTTATTAAGGATTAAGGCCTTTTTAATGTTTGTTATAGCGATAGAGGTATATAGTAGACCGGTGATTTTTAGAAGCGACTATCGTAACGCTTAGGTATCGAACAGAGGCTCTTAACCGCTTTTTACCCTTAGACGGATAGGTAGTTAGAGAACACTAACAAGGGTATAGAACAGTACCTACGTGCCTACGTCAATTACGTATAGGACGACTAGGTGAACTAGCTACTAATAGCCGAGTTTGCTACCAACAACAGTAGTAGTAATACACTTAGAGGCGTTACTCTATTCTTCGTAACCTTAGGCCGTAATCTAAGGATGTACGTACTCCTAGTATAGGCCTTAGCGGTCGGACCCGCCCGCGTACTTCAACTTTCTACGGACGAATTCGCGTACTAGATAGAACAACTTTATTAGCACTGCCGCGAGTAGCTTTAGTTTATATAAGGCCGATACGATAATGCTGTTACGCGTAGACGGCTAGCGGTACGATACGCTATAGGCGACTAGGTTTAGCTTAACACACGTAATATCCTTATACGTAGACCCTATAAGAAACTCGATTACAAGAATAGTAGTCCTTTTACGATTCTTATAGTCATCGCTCTAGACGTCTACCGCCTAGACCTTCCAACCTCGATAGAAATCTATCCTGTCTTCTACGCTAACCTCTTACGGCCCGCCGCTTCTTAGCCTTTTCCGAATCAGTAAGACACCGAGCTAGCGCTAGAGATCGACGGCTAAGGTCGCCTTAGGTACGAAGTTAAAGAGGTAGTTGGTAGTAGATAGACGGGTACACGACACCGTAATATTAAGTACACCGTTCGGTAGGTTAGAGGAGCAATTACCTCTAAGAAATACTCCGAAATAGGCAATAGTGCTAAGGACTTAATTACGGACTTCTACTACTTTAATCCTATAGTAGATAGACCGATAGAGGGGTAGATACTAGCGGAGGATTAGACACCGCCGCCGCCGAGGGTTAGTAAGGCCGCTAAGCTACGTCGCCGTCGTACTCGTACACGTACCGCCGTAGCTATTAGCGCTGCCTCTTACTAATGCGGGTTGAACTCTACCTACATTTCACCGTAACGGCCCTACCGTAGCGCCCTCGTTAAGAGTAGCGGGTATAGGTACCGGGCGTAACTCGTTCTTAGTACTATATACCTTAGGCTCGGTTAAAGCATACTACCGTACTCGGTGTTACTATCGCCTACCTCGTATAAATTGTATTACTTCTTGTTACCGCGCTCGCCGGCGCTCGCGCTTAAGAGGGGGGGGGGTAATGTTACGGGACAGCCTCCGGCCTCCGCTCCGCCTACTGACTATGCTACTAAGTTAGCCAGCTTTTACTACACTTCCGTCTCGCTTCTCGAGACTTCTTCCTTCTTTAGTGTTAGTTCTAAATTTGATACGCTTATCTACGTTCGTCTCATAGTCGCCCGTATTATATAACCTACCTTAGGTCTAAGAGTTTATACCCTACGGAGGGAACATAATAGGCGGAGGACGTAGAGGTCTAAAGGCGCTAGGAATAGTTAGTATATTGTCTTGTCCTAACTTACCGAGGGTGTTATTAGAGCCGAAGCGTATCTTACCGTTGTTAAAGGTAAAGTTTGCTCTACTCTTAGCTTTAGTCGGCGCGAACGTATCGTCCGTAGGCTAACTATCTAGGCTCTCGTCTCGAGCTATAGTGTTACGTTACGCTAAAAAATACGCGCGGCTATCGGGTGCGTAAGGCGCTATCTAGTACGCGTAGCGCTATCGATTATACTAAGAGAAGTATCTAGACGTCGTTCTATAGGTTCGGCGTATAGGTTCGAGTATTAGTTATAATACGGGCGACTATAGGACGTTCGTAGATAGTATATTAATTCGAGAACTAATACTAAGGAAGGAAGAAGAGTCTCGAGAAGCGAGACGACTAAGAGAAAGCTAGCTAACTTAGCTAGCGGAGCGGGGAAGCCGGAGGCTGTCCCGTGACACTAGATCTAAGAACTCCGCCTTAATTACGAGTACCGCCTACTCGATAGAGCGGACGCTAAGTAGCGATACGAGTAAGACTACGTCTACCGTATATTCGACGCCCCTACCTTCTAGAGTAACTATAAGAAGTATATCGAGTTTATAAAGCCCTTCCTATAAGTAACGGTCGCTCTAGAAGTAGATAGGCTACTACTCGGCTACGTTTACTCTAACTATCGATAGCTATAGAATTAGAGCTTTAATAGTATACTTAGTAACAACGACTTAGAAGTAATAATTAAGAAGCGATACGATATGCTATACTACGAGCTAATACTAATTGCCTACCTTACGGACGTCCGAGAGCGTATAAATAAGCCCTTTATTATAGTTAATAACGACGAGCTTTATAATAAGGTAGGACCTTAGCTTATAAGCTACTATAAGAATTAGAAACGTCTATCTACGTTACCTAGTGCTCGAGCTAGTAAAAAAGAGTCTATAGCTAAGCTTATACTACGTACTAGTAGCCTACTCGCTAATCTTATTATCCTCCGTAATAGATAAGGCTCGTTCGGTAACAACGTTATATAGGCTTCTAGAATACGGCTCTTACTAATTTAGTAGTAGTAGTACTATTTCAAGGACGAGTATCCTAAACTTATAGAACTCTACTCGTTAGCCTTATCAATTTGTCCGATAACTAGTACTATAGAGCGTAACTAGAGCGCTTATAGCTTTATTTAAAACCTCCGTAGGATACGCCTCTCTATTAAAGTTTTAGAGAAGCTAGTATATATGTTCTAGAACCTCCGTATTAAACAGCGTATTTACGATAACAAGCTTAAGGAAGATGACTTTAGTAAGCCTATAGATATATTACGTAAGGTGTTATAAGGCGATAGCAATAGTACGGAGATAGAGAGTATAGTTTGATTTAAAAAGCGACAATATCGATAAGCTAAGAGCGTTGTTTACTATACTACCTTTCCTTGTTCATTTATTATAGTAAGGCGCTAACCTCCTTAAGAAATCAATAGCCTATAGACATATTACGTACGTAGTAGATATTACTATGTTTATAAGCCTTTTTACTAATCCGCGGAGGAAGAATATCTCTACGCGTATTACGCTATTACGGCTTAGCGATCCGCTTCCGAGATATACTCGACTTTAGGCGGTCCGCTACCGTCTCTATACTACGTATTACGTGTTATTATTTTAGACATCCCCGCGGTATTGTTACCCTATCCTACGTAGTAACATAACCGGAAGTAGAAAACGTAGTTTCCCTTAGTAAGACATAAACAAGACGTTAGCTCGTTGTTTAGCGGGTAGCCTCGATAGTTATAGTAACTAGTTAATATTCGAGTTCTTAATAGCCTTAATACGCTAGGCATCTCTTTATAGACTCGATAGCTTATATAGCCCCCTTGTTAGTATATAATAACTCGACACTAGCGTTGTTTAATCATACGCTTAATAGGGCGTATTTTACCTATACGGCCCCCCTACTCTAATGAATAATTAGCGTAAACTATATTAAATTCAAACCTTCGTAGATACTATATATAAATGTTCGTAATTGTTATATATAATAGCGCTAATATCTATAGATTCTAACGATTCTAGTCGCTCTAAGAGTAGTAGCGACCCTAATACGGACGTACTTTTCGAAATTAATAAGGATTTTAACCGTATTAATAGTATATTAGAGCGTAGAAACGCTATTATAGAGGTTCTTCGACGTAGTATAATCGATCTAGTACT
>MWSQ01001877.1:0-15432 GCA_002116395.1 Ramularia endophylla | reverse complement strand
GTTAGAATTAACGGAAGCTAGGGCGTTATACGTAATAGCGGCTTAGGCCTATAGTAGTAGGGTAGTAAGGGTAGGTAAGGCGGTACCGGGGCCGGTAGGCGAGGCGGTACCGGGTAATAAGATACTCTGTTTACTATTAGTTATAGTACCGGGCAATAAGATGCTCTATTTACTATTAGTTATAGTTATTATCTCCGTTGTTAGAGAGTTGTTAGTATTTATAGTTAGTAGAAAATCGGTAGGGTAGGTTTAGTAATCGTAGAAAACTTTATCTTCCGTAACGTCCTTAATCGTTAGTTATAGGGGTGTTTTACTAGCGGTCAAAGTAGGCGGGGGTTACGTAAGGGGCGGAGCTAGGGAGTTAGGGGTAGCGTAGTTTAGTCGTATAAGGAGGTTAGTAGCTATCTTACGTAGAGCGACGGCTACGTAAAAAGCTTCGGATTCGGTTAGTTTTACGTCGTATCCTAGACTTCCTAAAAATCCTAGTTACTCTCGCTATCCGATTCCTCGTTACCTCCGTCCGTATTAGAGGAAGAGCCTTTACTGTCGCTGTTATACTAGTCGTATAGTAACGTATTAAGTATAGGCTAAACCTTAATTAGCTTTAAAATGCGGTCTAGGGGTAATAGTCGTACTACTTATTTACTAGCTACTAGATCTCTAATAGTAATAGTGCTATTACGAACATTAATCTAAGCGTTAACGTCGTTAAGGAATAGAACACTAAGAAGCAGAGACAGTCTATCTAACTCCGTAGGGTAGGCAAATGCCTACTAGATACGCTCGATTCCTTCGACGTAGATCTTAAAAATTACGAAGTAGTTAAGGTTAACCTTACGGCTATTACTAACAACTATAGTTATGCCTAGTAATCTAATTGATTCGACATCCCTTAGTTTAAGGCCTATCTTCTTCCGTAGGTATAGATAGATTAAGTTAAGCTTAGTACCTTAATTACCTTAGTACTAGTTGCTAGGGATAACTACTTACTATCTATTAGTAGAGATTACGTAGGGGATTCTAAAGGCTCTGACTATAAGGTTACGGTGTCGCTAGCGTGAAATAGAGTTCTTGACTTCTAATATAATACGGAGGATACGGATTAATGTATTATTAGCCGATATTAATAGGTTCTTAAACTTTAAGTTTTTAGGGGCGTACTTATCTAGTAACAGTATACTAAGATCCTCGCCTTCTTCGATAGTTAGTATCTTTAGCTTTAGTAGAGAGGGGGTAGCGGCGGCTATAGCGGTAGTAGTAGTTTTAGATAGTAGAGTAGTTAGTAATGTTAGATTCTCGACGGTGACTAATAGAACCTTAGCTAATAGTACAAGGTGTTTAGGTAGTTAGACTAGTCGCTTCGGCGGTCGCGTAGATTTAGAAACTTGATCACGAAGTTGGTAAAGCTTAGTTATAGCCTTAGTGAATGCCTCTAAGTCGTATAGTATCTAACTATCCTTATTCTTAAAGCTTAGCTTAGGCTAGTAGCGGCGTAGCTATAATACTAAGCGCTTAAATTCGTTACGGAGGTGTAGTGACTATTATATAAGCTAGAGTAGAGGAAGTTCGACCTTTTGTTTAGTAAGCTAGGTTAGGATGTTAATAGGGGCTTGACCGAATAATACGTTAATAGGGTTTAGGGGTTTACGCTTTCGCCCGTAGGTCTTACTAGCCTTACGGAGAGGAAGGACGTTACGGTCGTAACGGTTACGAGCCTTAGTAAAATAATCCTTATTACGATCATTAGTACTAGTTTAGTGTAGAGTATTCTACTAGATGATATCGATAGGATCATCGTCTCTAGATCGCTTCTTACTAGCTAAGTTAACTTACGTAAGGGGGGCTCCTTCTTAGGCATTAGAATCGGAGTTATTATTAGAATCAGAGTCGCTATCTATAATGTTACTAAACTCTAAGCCTTCGTATTTAGCCTCCTAGTCAAACTTGCCTCCTTTAACCTTCTATATTATGATTCTCTTTAGAAGCGTGTCGACGACGGCGGTGTCCGGCACTATAGTCCGCTCTAGAATCTTAGTGGTTAGTTGTTAAAGTAGTAGAGTAGTATTACTAGCGACTGAATCCTTAATCTCTACGAGTCGTACATAACCCTTAGGAAGTACTAGAGAAACTATAGCCGGCCGGCCTATAGTTAGGGGTGGTTATTACATCTAGAATAGAAGTTAGAAATGGCTCTGTTCGTAGACAGGCTCGTATTAGTAGAAGTAGCTCTGTTCGTAGATAGGCTCGTATTAGAATGGTTGGTATAGATTGAATCGAGTTAGTCGTACGGATAGTCATTACTAAGCACTTATGCCTACTCTAGAAGTATTAATCTCTAAAGAGTGTTAGTCTAATTAGAGGCGGATTATCGAGTATAACATCTTCTACTCCTACGCCGAGAGAGGGTTGTTCTAGTACTACTAGTTATAGTGACCTCTATAGCCGTAGTAGTAATACAACAGGTTGTCTCTTATGTACCGGTATATAGTACGGCTATTAATGAACTCGTTTAGAGACTAAGTAGGGTTGACTTAAGTACTAGGGAAAGCTTACTAAGTAATAGTAACTACGTTGTAGTAGTAGTTAGGCAAGTTCTTACTTAAGTAGTTATCTATTAGGCGACGATTATTAAAGTTTATAAAACCTCCGCTACGGCTAGTACTAAAGCCTCTACGGCCTAGAGCCGTTCTACGTTGTTGCTACATCTACTAGGCTTACTATAGATTGTATAGAGCCGGGGGGCCTAGGGGCGGCTAGTTGTTATAGTTAGATGGACTAGCTTGCTACTATTAGCCTTACTAGTTATTGTTTAGTATAATAGCTAGCGGCTGTTGTTGCTATTAAGGAAACTAAGACTACTACTACTAAGGGTATTACTAGAACTACTACTAGAACTACTATAGGTACTACTACTATAGAGGGAACTAGTACGGAGCTATAGCGTAGAAACTAGAGTTAATGACATTAGCTCGGCCTAAGTTAGATAGTAAGGTCTCTCCTAGAATCTCTACTAGACGCTTCTTCTAGGCTTAGGTAGCAATGCCCTTAACTATATTAGCACTAATAACCCGTATCTTATTAGCCTTAGCCTTATTCTTAGCATTAGCAAGTTCCTTATTGTCCTCCGTAATCTACTCTTAGTAATCTAAGGCAAAGGACAGAGCCTTATCTATAGTATTAGGCTTAGTACCGATCTTATAGGCTTGCCTTAGCTTGCTATAGTAGAATCCCTTAAGGAAAGTAGTAATCACTAGAACACGAATAGCGGCTTTAGAGGTACTACTATTAGCTTCGACTCCCTTTGTTACGGCTGGCTCACCTCTACCTCCGCCCTACGGGGTTGTAGCCTAAGGCCTACCTAACTTAGCTATATAGTAGAGCTTTCCTCTAGACTCTCTTTTAGACTTCGTATATAAACTTGTCTTTTACCGTATTCAGTCACTTCTTATTCACTCGTCGCACTCTATTTAGACCGTACTCTTCTTGACCGTAACACATTCATGTACCCCTAAGTAAGAATCAACGTATTTAGTATAGGGTCGATACCTTATCGACTAGTTACTAGGACTTAGTAGAAGACCTAATCCTACGCGCAATACGGCTGTACTAACGACCTAGCCCTATAATCCCTCGAGGTGTACTTTCCCTCGGGACGATAGAACTATCTTATCGACAACTACCGACCAAACCGTCGTATAATCTATATTGCTCTCTAGTATAGCGTACTTACTCTTACGCCCTAGACGAGATCTCTAGCGTAGCGTACTCTCGCGCCCTAGACTAGATTAGCGCTCGAAGCGCTCTAGAACTAGCGTAAGGATACGCTCTAGACTCTATAGAAACGCGTCGCGAGCGATAACGCGTAAAGACCGGATAAAAGATGCGCCTTACGCTAGTCAATGGAATAGACACGTCATAATGTAAAGATGCGCCTTACGCCAACACAAAGCAAGGACAGCTTTCCTATATAACTAAAGGACTCGTCCGAGGATTCGTCCGTTAAGCGCCGAGGACGAGACGCTATGTAACTATACGGTTAGACAGCGATATTCGCGCTCTAAGCGAGGCTAACGCTATACACCTATACGATGTACCGTTGTTCGTAAGGGACGGCTACATTACGCTATACCTACATTAACGGCCTAAAAGCGTGAAACCGTACCTGCGTCTATACCCCGATGCCTACATCGAGCGTCGTATTAGTAACGATAGGGCCGGTACGTCGAGTAGTTAAATACTCGATAAAGCCCGCCTATCTTAGAGAGTATCGACTTCGACGTTCCTCGAAGCTATCCTTATAGTTTATATCCCCTTACCGTCTCGTTACCGCTGCCCTATACGTATACCCTTTGTTGCCTTCTACTCGGACACATCATCGGACTCTATAATCTTTACCTTAGACACTTGCCTCGCCTACATTCGTCACGTACTTAATCGTAACGACAACGACTACGAGTGTCCCTATGATTATAGCTTAGATCCATCTTTCTATTACTACTTAGGCATCGACTTACGATACCCTTTAACGATTAAGACTATTAACGTCTCTCTCTATTACTACTTAGATATCGGCTTAGTTACTCTATCCGTCACTCCGCCTCTTATGTCTCCTTTAGCACTAAGGCGTCGACCTTAGTTCCGCATCCTAGTACCTAATAGTAACAGTAACAGTGATTTCTAATCAGCCGCATTAATAGCTAACCTTAGCACTCCCGCGGCTCCTACCGATACCTTAACTATCGGCTAAGCTCGTGATCCTAACCGCCCTCGTGCCTCTCTCCGCTAGTCTACGCTACTAGCCGCGTTCGTCCGTCCTAACGACGTAGCTACGGATAACGGCTATAAGTTAGTTCCTAATGTAGAAAGTTAGACTTAAGGTACTATCGAACAACGTCTAAGCCGCCTCTAGCGTAAGGTCTAGGACTAGATCGCTAAGGATAAAGCTCCTATACTAGACACGTTAGACCTCGCCTAGTTCTTCGACGAAGACACCTTCGATAAGCCTACGGCTAAAGATAACCCGACCCTACGTAAGATGATTAGTATCGACGTCCCGTACTTAACTACCGACGTAGAGGGCTAAGTCGAACGCAGCACGCGTACTATTACGCTACCTCTCGCCCGCTTTTAAGGACTAAACGCGGCTCAACTTACGTAGCTCTCTCGTGACTAGCTACTCGTCCTCTACTAGATGCTTATAAACATCGTCTACTATCTTGTCCTTTCGTACAATCAACGTTTGATTATAACTAAGAGCCGTAACCTTCTCTAGGAACAGTACGACGCCCTCGATAAGAAGCTTTAGGATACTAAGAATGCCCTAGCTTAATCTACTACAGCTTACGACGAAGCCTACGCTAAGGTTAAAGAGCTCTAGGCTGTCCTCGATTATAGCGACACTCCTAGAGAGGCTCGTAAGGCTATTACTAATTACCGTAGTTAGGCTAATAGCTTCTATACGGAACTTAAGGACGCTAAAGCTAACCTTATACGCGTCGTGACTAAACGTAATAGCCTCTAGGCCGAGCTCGAAGTCCTTTAGGCTTTATAAGGCTATATCGACCTAAAGGAGAACGACGATCTTTAGGCTATTATCGCGGGTCTTAAGCATTAATTAGCCGTCGCTAAAGGCAAGCGTAGTGTCACCTTCTACGAAATGCTAAGAGATTAATAGTAGCGTTAGTGTAGCGGCGAGGACGGCGACCGTAGACAGCGCCCTCGGGAGCGCTCTACTCGTTCTCTCTTAGCTAAGCGACGACGTAAACGCCGTAGGTCTAACGACATGCCGCCCCCGCCCCCGCGTAGAGGACGCTCGGGTGGCGGCGATAGTAGTTATCTAGGTAATAGCGACTCGGACGGTGGCGATAGAGACCGCCGCGACCGAGACCGCCGCGACCGTAAGCGTCGTAATCGCGATAGAGGCGACAGTCGCGACCGCGAAGACCGCCGCTCTCGCCGCCGTAGCGACCGAGAGGAAACACCTCTATCCGGATTAAGCTATAGTACTCGTAACATAGTCCGTAGCGTTTAGGACGACGATATTACCCGCTTCGACCGTAATCTTACTAATACTATAGGTACTAACCGTAACATTTGCTAACTAGACAAGTTCGCGAACGACGGGGACCCGACGTTCCCTTACTAGCTACGCGACTTAGAAAACAAGCTATCTATGTCTCGCTTCCGTTCCGTCGGGGATGCCCTCCGCTACGTCTATAGCTATACTAAGTCGCCTGTTTAGGACTAGATGAACCTAAAGATCCCGTTAAGGCTTAGCCGGTCGTAAGCCCCTTAAGGAGATCAATTTACGTCCCTTAATAAGCTCCTTATATGGATGGACGGAAGATACGGGGACACTAATCGTACTAGCCGGGCCTATATAGATATGACTACGCTAAAACAGGCCGATAGTAAGAGCTTTATAGCATTTTATAATCGCTTTCAGATTAAGCGTTCGTTTATCTACTAGAATGACACTATAGAGTTGTACGAGCTTACCGCTAAACTTAATCGACGGTATAG
Source organism: Ramularia endophylla (assembly GCA_002116395.1). Classification (NCBI taxonomy): domain Eukaryota; kingdom Fungi; phylum Ascomycota; class Dothideomycetes; order Mycosphaerellales; family Mycosphaerellaceae; genus Ramularia; species Ramularia endophylla. Next base: position 8,910 of record MWSQ01001877.1, on the reverse strand, counting down.
TACTAAGCTCGTAGACGGCATTCCTTATACTACTATAGAACAACTCGTCTAGCATTGTACCGCACTCTAGGATTAGTTCGTTATAACCGATCGGCTATATAGCCGATCATCTATAGTATAACTATCCGGCTCTAGTTCTAGCACTCGAAAGCCCGCTATACGATCGTTAGCTTCTAGTGCTTTAGTCAATTCCGGCACGAAGGTTCTAGCCGCAAAATATAAGAACCTTCCTCGATTAACGTAGGCCGAACGAGACTAATATGCTAAGGATAGCCGATGCTTTCGCTACCGTAAAATTGGCCATCGTCCTTACAACGACGAATGCCCTATAAAGGGATTTACTCGTAAAGGAGTCTAGGCACCGCGACCGGCAAAGACTAATACCAACTCTACGGTAGTAGACTCTAGAGATGACTCTGACTAGGGAAATGGTTAGTCCGCTACTTTAGCGGCTCGGAAGTAGGCGGACTTAACAACAATAGGAGTAACCGCTACGCTCTAAGGGTTTCTAAGGTATTACTCTACCTAAGTCATTACTATAGCGGAGACCCGGACACCGAGAGGTACATTATACTAGCCGGCCGCGTCGCTAGATCCTTACGCCTGTCTACTACGCATTTAGACAACGGCGCAAACTCCTTATTCGTTAGCAATGCTATAGTACGGGCACATTACTTGCCCTACTTCCTACTAAGTGCCTTACGGGTACTAGGATTAGTAGACGGCTCTTCCTCTAGTCTAAGAGTGACATATAGAGCCCTTGTCGACATTGACCTATATAGCTATAGAGAATAGGCCCTAATGTTCGTAGCAGACCTCTAGTACGACATAGTCCTCGGACTGCCTTAGTTCTTATAGCACTAGCCGTACGTGCAATACTTAACCGGCTAAGTAGCGTTTAGCTCTAGCTACTATATACAGCACTATACGTACTTAACAACCCTCGTCTAGTGCTAGTCGATCAACCACTCCTACGCTCCGCTACTCCGCCTATCGGACCTACCCGGCTTTAAACCTCCGGAGCCGCTAGATCTACCTAATGATCCGGTACTAGCGCCTGTCGAGGTTGGCATTAAGTCTATTAGCCGTAGCCCTATCCAAATCTATAAGCTTAGTCCTCGAGCCGTAACCCTTATAGCCTATAGGCTAGACGCTAAGGTCTTTATGATGTAGATCATACCTTCCGCTATAGACCCGCTTTAGCTCTAGTCATACGCAACAACTATAGCGGATTACGAGAAGTTTATAGTAGGTCCGTAGTCGATAGACCTAAGCAAACTTCCGCCTTACTACCGAGACCTCGCTTCCGTATTCTCTCGAGAAGAAGTAGACACTCTATTACTATATAAGGAAGGCGTTGACTATAAGATTCACCTCCGTAAGGGCGCCGCTCTACCTTTTAGGAAGCTATATCGCCTCTCTGGCCCTAAAGAGGACGTAATGAAGAAGTAGGTCGACGACATGCTCGTAAAAAAGATAGTACGCCCTTTAACATTAGAGGTAGCTACCCCCGTCATTGTCGTCCGTAAACCTAGTAGTAGATTACGAGTCTACATTAACTACCGTGCTCTTAATGCGATCACTATCAAGAATCGTTACCCGATTCCTCTAGTACAGGACACGCTTGCTAGGCTAGGTAGAAAGAAGTTCTTTACTAAGCTTGACATTATCGTAGCGTTTAACCGAATCCGTATTACGGCTAGATACGAGCATAAGACAGCCTTTACTATACGGTACGGACAATTCGAGTGCCTCGTAATGCCTTTTAGCCTATGTAATATACCTAGCACTTTTTAATTAGCTATTAACCATGCTCTACGAGAATACCTAGACGACTTTTGTTTAGCCTATCTTAATAACGTGCTCGTATTTAGCGACACTTTAGAAGAACACGAGGCATATGTCCGTAAAGTGATCCTTTGACTATAACAAGCTAGCCTACTAATCGACATCGACAAGTCGGAATTCTACGTCTAAGAAACTAAGTACCTTAGACTAATCGTTAGATAAAACGGCATTCGTATAGATCCTAAAAAAGTCGCTGCTGTCTAAGCCTAGGAGACACTAATATGCGTAAAAGACGTTTAATCGTTTCTTAGCTTTGTAAACTTCTACCGACGATTCATCGAGAAGTTCTCTAAAATTGCTAGGCTACTTACGGAACTTACGTATATGATTCCTCTCGAGCCTAGAGGTAACAAGCCTCCGTTAAAGGCGCGATACGTGCCATTTAATTAGACTCTACGATACTAACAGGCTTTTAACGAATTAAAGAAGCGCTTTATAGAGGCACTAATCCTCGCGTATTTCATACCGGGATTAGAGACTATACTAGAAACCGACGCCTTAGACTACGTTACGGCTATAGTCCTCTTATAACGAAGCATTAATGATGGCCTCTAGAGGCTAGTAGCCTTCCTATCGAAAAAGATGTCCCTAGTAGAATATAACTACGACATCTACGACAAGGAACTAATAGCCATTGTTAAAGCTTTCGAGGAATAGCGCCCTAAGCTCGCCTCGGATGATAGAAGCAATCCTATTGCTATTAAGACGGACTATAAGAACCTAGAATACTTTATGTCTACGAAGGTCTTAAACCGCCGTTAGGCCCGCTAGGCCGAATTCCTCTCTTAGTTCAACTTTACTATCTCCTTTATGCTAGGAAAACAGAATAGTAAGGCTAACGTACTTACTCGCCTGCCTTAAGACCTACTAAAGGATAGTGATCCGCGCTTGTAGTATTAGTACTAGACGATTCTGTAACTAAAACACTTTAGTTCCTAGAAACTAAACACCTCTTCGTTATTGCTCTATTCTACGTCAACAACGGAGCCTACCCTACTAGAACGTATCTAGTACCGCTACTAGAGCGGCACGGACGCTATAAAGGAGGCTCGCTCTACGATCGCTCGGTTGTCCCGAAGCGACGCTACGTATAGTAATACGTACGACTCTATTCCCCTATTGTTAAAGATCAAGGTTAATCGCGATAACGTCCGCGCGGAAAATGGACTCTTATACGTACGTAACCGGTACGGTGGCTAGAGCCTGTTCATCCCTAGCGACAGCGACGAAGACAAGCTCCGTATAGTAGCTATTCGATCTTATTATAATTCCTTTGCTACTAGACATACTAGGGGGGGTAAGACATACGAACTTCTATCTCGACAGTTCTTCTAGTACCGTATACCGTATTCTATTAGCCGTTATATACGTAACTGTCGCTCTTATAAGAACAACAAACCCGACAACTTAATATACTAGAGCCTCCTCCGCTTACTTCCCGCGCCGGTCGTGCCTTAGAAAGACGTCTCGGTAGACTTCGTCGTTAAACTCCTACCTAGTAGAAGCTATATAGATAGAGCTGTGTACGAAAACGTAATAACGGTTACCTGCCGACTCACGAAGGAACGCCATCTGATTCCGATCCGGTCTATAGAAGCTAACTATTACGTACGAATGTTCCTCCGCTACGTATAGTCAAGATACGGATTCCCTTCGAGCATTATGTCCGACCGTAGTAGGCAGTTTGTCTCTATATTTTAGACCCGTCTATACGTAATGCTAGGTGTTTCTCGAAAGCTATCCTTATCCTACTATCCTAAGACAGATGGCTAGTCCGAAAACACTAACAAAAGCATAGAAACGTACCTCCGTGCGTACTATGCTTACTCTTAGAACGACTAGGTTGATTAGTTACCGCTTATAGAGTTTGTAGCAAACAATCACGTGTCGGAATCTACCGGTATGTCACTATTCTTCGTAAACACCGGACGTAATCCTGTCTTTAACATCGACACTATAGTCAATATACCGCTTCTTCCTTATAAGTAAAAGCTCGATGCTTAAGCTACGACCCGCTTCGCTACTTATATAAAGAAACTTTACGAGTACCTTTACCTCTAGCTCGAGTTAGCTTCTACGCGCTAAGCTAATATAGCAAACGCGCACCGAGAATCTAGGCTAGTATTCGCTATCGGAGACATAGTCTACATTAACCGGAAGAACATACTAACATAGCGTCCTGCTATTAAACTAGATTACAAGTTCGTAGGGCCCTATCGAGTTAGCAAAGTTATACCGGGCGCCTACCGTATTGACCTACCTTCTAGTATGAAGATTAACAACATCTTTAATAACAACCTCCTCCGTCGCGATCCTAAAGACCTAATGCTAGGCTAAGCCGCTCCGCTAGCGCCTCCTATCGAAATCATCGCCGACAATAAGGGTGCCGAGCATAAAGAGTACGAAGTAGAGGAGATCTTAGACATAAAGAGTAGGAGGAAGATGCGTCATTAAGGACGTAGTAAGGACACTAACAAGGTGCCTACTACTTAGTAGATATACCTAGTAAAGTAGAAAGGTTACTCTAAGACTACTTAGGAATTAGCGACACTCGTCGTTTAGTACGCCGCCGCCGCTGTCGTAGACTTCTACTACAACACTAGGCTGTCTATTTAAGTCGCCTTTAAGATACCGTACGACTAGGTTCCTAACGAGATGCGACCGTCGGGTCCGCATTCCGTTAGTGCGCCTATTAACGACCTATAGCACTAAGGTGTTAGTAAAAGCCGTACTAGTCCCTTACTAAGGCAACGGCGGCTAGAACTAACTGGCCGAATCTACTCGGCTAGTCGTAAAGCGTCTACGGAAAAGTCACTAACATAACGAGTTACTCGATCTACTACGCGTACAGTATAGTTAGCCTCCGCTAGAGTAGTTACTACCTTATTAACTACTGCTACCGCTAGTACGCGTCTCCGCGGAGATGCGGCTGTCTTTAAGACTACGACTCCTCCGTGTCCTCCGGCTATTGTTATAACGTCTAATATAGAGCAACGCGAGCCTACGCCCTAGGGTTCGCTACTAGACCTACGATACGTAAAGGTTAGAGGCATTCCGCTAAGCTAAGAAGCGTTAACGGCCGTAATTACGTTACGCTAGGGAAGAAAAAGGATTAATAGTTGTTGTACTATAGGTCGACGTTAGTGGTTTGTGCTACGCTCGACAGTGGTCTCTTATACGCTTACATAGACGCCGCCTTTGATAAGTAGCTCGTAAGACCTCACCCTCTAAAGGGGGGGGTAGTGTTACGGCTGGCTTACCTCTACCTCCGCCCTACGGGGTTGTGGCCTAAGGCCTACCTAACTTGGCTATATAGTAGAGCTTTCCTCTAGACTCTCTTTTAGACTTCGTACATAAACTTGTCTTTCACCGTATTTAGTCACTTCTCATTCACTCGTCGTACTCTATTCAGACCGTACTCTTCTTGACCGTGATACCCTTAGCCTTACGAAGGAGAGTGTTGGCTCTATCGTAGTAAGTATACAAATCCTCGTACTCCTACTAGTATAGGTTAACAATAGCTACTATAGCTTAGGCTAGTTCTATCTTAACGTAATCTATAAGGCTAACCTACTTCTTCTTAAATGCGGCTATAAGGGCGTCGACTATAGCTTAAGTGGCTAATAGACGCTAGGTCTTAGAGGTATAGTAAGCTATATTATTACGAACCTACTTAAAAGCTACTCCGCCTATCTAGATATAGAAGTCCTTGACCTACTAGTATAGAGTAGCTCTAACTATAGATTTAGCTCTATCGAATACTATAATCTAGGTCTTATAGTTGTCGCCCTTCTTACTAAAGAACTTACTAACCTCCTTAAGGTCGGCTATAAGAACACGAGCGGGTTAAGCGGCTATGTTTAATAATAGGGGTAGAGGTAGTAGTAGTGGTAATAGGGGTAGACTAGCGCTTAAAGAGGATGATGAAGATGATAGTAATAAACCTAGTAGTAGAGGGGGCGGAAGTGCTAGTAGACTAGTTAGTGTTAATAGTAGAGATAGAGTTAGTAATAATATAGTCGGAGATAGCTCTACTAGACGCTCTCTTAGGGTTAAGAAATTAAAGAAGGATAAGGATACTAGTGTGATTAGTAGTAGTAGTAGAGTAAGGCGGATTAGTAGTGTCAATAATAGGGGGCTAGTTTTTAGCTCTAACGTTATTAATAGAGCGACTACTAAGGCTAATGCTAAGGAAATACGATTCCGGCGAGCAAGGGTTACTTAACTAAGTTCGCGTACGTTACCGTTACGACTAAGGGAGGTAATAGTTTAATCTTAGCTTAATAGGGCAACAACACGTTCTTCGTTACTATCGGAGGCTAGAGTAGCTTCTAGAGTAGAGATGATAGTTGCTCTAGATAGGGTAGGCCTAACAATACGTATAGTTGATAATAATAATAAACCTTAGCGTATTACTAATAGATCTTCGTTAAACTTACGCTTTAAAACTTTGCTATGTTAGCGTTCTTAAAAGATTACGAGTTAGTACTTAAAGCTATTAATCTAAGCTTGATAAGATAGAAAGTCTTATATAGAGCGTGCTCGTGTTAGTTTAACACTAGGGATACCTTTCTAAATGAATTAAGCTAGTAGGGATAGGGTTCTTCCTATATAGATCGGAGGTTCTTAATATTACTATAATACTTAAGTCTTAACTAGAGTAGCTACCGGTAAGGAAGTAGGACTTAGTATTGTCCGTACTAGAATACGTAATAGAAACAGCGTTACCGAATAGTACTATAGTACTATAGTATTGTTAATAGTTTAGACGATTTCGGAGCGTACAAAGTAGGTGTAAAAACTCCGATGTTACTAAGGCTGTTTATAGGTTCTTAGTCAGAATCGATTAGAGTTTATAGTAGTACGGTGATCAATAGGGATTACTAAAGGGCTTTAATAGTATTAATAGTTCTTAATGCGTATAGATACGTAGAGTTGATGCCTATGTTAATAACTTTAGGGATGTTGTTATTAATAGAAGAGAGATAGCCGGAGTAAACAATAGAAGGTATAGGGGAAGTACGGCTAAAGGCTACGTAAGGTGTCTTAAAAGTCCTTTGTTTGTTTAATAAGCGTAGCGGAATATAAACGCGTTGTTTACGTATTCTTTATAGAGCGGAACCGTAGTTTGGCGACGGTAAGGTCTAGTATAGTACCGATACGATAGTAGTAATAGTGATTCTTTTAAGTGTAAGGTATAGGCTTTATAGCGTGCGTAGTAGGGATGAAAAGAAGGTTAGTACGAAGGAGGAGTTAGTTAAAAAGATAGTAGAATTAGTAATATTAAACTTTAGCATATGATTGCTATACGTATACGTACGTAGCGTAATGCTGTTCGCTGTCGCGAGTAAGTCTTACATCGTCTACTAGAAAACGAGTTAAGAGCGGTATATTAAAGGTAACTGTCTATAGTATACGAGAGATAGAGATGTTGTAGCACTGCTTCTTAGCACGCTGCTAGGCCTAATAGGGATGCATTCTCCGCTCCTCCTTTCCTCGAGTATACGTTAATTATCCGTATAAAAAACCCCCCCTCTAGTAGGAGAAACAGGCCTTAGTATAACACTGAATTTACTAAACTATACGGCTATCTTACTATCTAAATTAATATAGGGATTATTAAGTGTCTACGTACTAGGGATTACTTTATAACGAGCGTTACTAGTAGCTAGTTTCCTAAGATTATAAGTATAATTAGTCGCGTTTGCTTTAAGTAAATCAACCGGTATCTCTATATCGTAGAGCTACTAACCGACGACCTTATAGTTTAGTAGAAGGTAGACTAGCTATCGTAGTAGTTTATACGAGTAAGTTAATAGCTCTAGTAACATAGCGGTACGTTGTCTATAGATAAGGGAATCTAGCTATCTTATAACCGTAATAAAAATGCTATAGCTATACTAAACAAGGCTAAGGGCTATAGCTATAAAGTGTAGTAAATTAGTAACTCTAGATACACCTTAGCTTAGCTCTAGTATACGACAAAAGGGCCTATTAGACTCTTATCTAAGTAGAAGTACGTAAATAGTAGCCTAGGCTTTACTAATACTTAAACCCTAGTACTCGAGTTGTATAATAGAGCCTTAGCTTCTACGGATCCCCCTCTACCTTTTACTATCTACCTTAATAACCTCTTTATAAGCTAGCAATTGCTACGCTTTTTACGTATAGACATAGGGCTTAGCGGAGTTAGTACGGTACGGAAGATAAAGGGTAGAGAATCGCTTACTCTAATTACTAATTAAATTACTAGTAGCAAGCTACTATACTAGGGAACCTTTTAGGCTTATTTATCTAATAATAACGTCCTATAATGCCTCTAGTAGGATTAAAAGCCCGTATACTTTATAAGTACCGTCTATACTAGCTACGGATTACGACTCCGGCTTAGGAAGTATCCTAGTCCCTTATCTACCTTACCTACTATTATAAGGCTACTATTTATTAACGATATTGGTATGGTTCTTAATCTGAAAGTGTGATGTCTGATTAAGAAAGCTATCTAAAGTAGAACTTGCTATATATGTCCTTACCGTAACAAATCCCCCCTACCGGGTAAGATCTCTACGTCCTCGCTAAGACGAATAAGAAGCTTCGTACTATTTAACTATAAAGGCTATTATATATAGTCTATAGACGCGGCGTCTCTATTACAAATCCCGTCGTAATACCTATTTCCTAAATCCGTCGAAAACGCTAGCCGTAGCTATAGCGTCTATAGACGCGGTGCCCGGGAACTCTACTTATTCGAGTATTTTACTCTACTATAGCTTTACCTTTCTACGTATAGAGAAAAAGGGCCTTAGTATACTAGAGTCGTCTTCGCTATCTATATTATTAGCCGTCGGTCGTCGGAAGAGTAGCTTAGGTTCCTTATAGACGCGGCCCTCCCTAAAAACTTCGATCTTTCTATCTCTCTAGAGGTCGACTATTATAGGCGTCGGTTGTCTATCCTCGTAAAAGTACTCGTCCTAAAGTATAAGCATTAGGAAAGAGATTCTATAGCTAGTATAATACGTTACTAGTAGAAGCGCTACTATAGCTAGAGCTTTTTTCTAGTTA
>MWSQ01001875.1:0-22974 GCA_002116395.1 Ramularia endophylla | reverse complement strand
ACGTTAAGCTAGATATACTATAACTAGAAACAACTAACCGATAGCTATATAAGCCTAGAAATTATAAGCGGAGGCGCTTATTAACAATCCGTTAAACGAGACTAAGAGTATAAAGGGAACTAATATATAAGTTAGAAGCTATATATAAGGGTATAATAATTACGAGCGAATTAGGTATTAACTAGGATAGATAAGAAGCTATTTAAGTTAATAAATACGAGAACCTCTATAGGCTAGGCGATAACCTAAGATAAAGTCGGACTCTATATATAGGGTATAATAATCGCGAGTAAATTAGGTATTAACTAGGATAGATAAGAAGCTATTTAAGTCGATAAATACGAGGACCTCTATAGGCGACGACCTAAGATAGATCCTAACTTCTTTACGTAATTTACTTAAAAACTAGCGTATTGTTTACCTCTAGATATTAATCTATTACTCCTAACCCTTTAGGCTATACCGCGAAGTACTATTACCGACTTTTTTTAGACGTAACTAGAAAACGAGTTAAGAGCGGTATATTAAAGGTAGTATATATGGTATGTTAATATAAGATAGAAGTTAACTACTGTTCCTTAGCGCTCTACTAGGCCTAATAGGGATGCTTCTCCGTGCCCTCTCTTCCTACTCCCTAACTATTAAGACCTCGTCCTCGACGGTTACCGCTACTTAGTACTCTACTCTAAGTAAAGGTCTACTCTAGTATCGATCGTATACTACTCGAAGTAATATATAATATAATACGCTCGCTACGGAGCTAAAGGGAATACTACTATATACTTAATAATAATACTATAGGGTAGTGTTAGTATACTCGAGGGGATAGAGTTACTTATAATAGTACGAGGGCTAGATAAGGCTCGTATACCGGCGAAGATACGAATATTATTGTCCGGTCGATTAGTAAGATAACGCTATAGTCGTAAATCTTGTTCCGCCCTTAACACCTCTATAAATAAGTTATAGGGTTAGTTAATGTATATATACGTTACCCTAATTACTACTATTAGTTATAAGGTATAGGCGCTATAGTAGTAAGGACTTATATACGTAGGTCGTAGCTCTAGTAATACGGCCGCTCCTCGTTAGCGTACTAATAGCGGTATAGTTTTAAGTATAGCTATTATAGTTCTAAGACCTACGGAAACGACTCGTATAGATCCTAAAAGTACGATTGCTACTATACTTAGCGTTAGTACGTAGGCTAATAAGAGTATAGGAAACTCCGTTAACTTCTCGATAAAAACTCTATAGTAGTAAGTGTCTAATGCCTTAGGTCGTAAAGTACCTAAGCCTACGTATCTATTTCTGTCGCCTTACTTTAGCGTACTTACTCTTACTTCTTTTATATACGTAGTCGCTTAGTAGGTCGCTAGCTTAATACTAGTAGTTCTTAACCTTAGTCGGAGGAGCTTAGTATTACGGTATCGGGTAAGGCGGTAGACGTAGCGACGATTAGTATAGTCTCTAGCTACGTAGGTAAGGGTTAGCTATAACTAGAGTTAAACAGTACTAAAGGCCTAAGAAGCGGAGGTACTAGTAGGTACTACTAACGCCGGAGCTTATTCTAGAGTCGCTAAACTACTAGTATAAGTAGTAATAGTTCTAACTATAGTACTGTCCGCCTTTAGCGTCGCTCTCGCTCTTGTTCCTATATATATATTAATAGTAGAGATAGTGTTCGTAGTAAATATAGTCTTATTACCTATACGAGGAACTCTAAGTAGAACTTAGCATCGCGACGCTTCTATCTTCGACGTTTAAAAGGTCTAGGTAGGATGTCTCCGTCTATAGTATAGAATTCGGTTAACTTTAACTATCTAAGTCTATAGAGTGTCATTCTCTATTCCCTAATAGTCTCCGCTATTTTGTTATAATTTCCTACCTTTTATCTACTATCTTGTTCTCGTCCTAAGTTACTCCGTTTACTATAGAGCTATTCGTTTGTCGCTAAGGCTAATTGCTAAAGCTACTTACTATAGCCGCTTACGGAGGTACGGAAAGGTACGTAAAGGGCCGACTCGTATAGGATATATATATACTAGTTCGGTGTTTATATAACGCTCGGAGTTAGCGATAGAAGGTTAGTAACGCTAGTAGAAGCTAGTACGTTAGTAACTATAAAATAGGTAGTTTCCTCCGCTAAGTTCGCCGTAGGTGTCGCTATCGCTATCGCTTCTAGATAGTATTAAGGAGTTAGTAACTAGCAAAAGAGTAAAAGATTAGCTACGATCTTTAAGGATAACTTATAGGCTCTTTAGAGTAACCTATAGATAACCTTAGACGGAGGCGGACTCTAGCTATACGATTCGGCTTAGTAGTCGTTCCCGTACCTAATTAGGCCTAAGCGTATATACATTCTAGCTCGAAGCTAGTTAAGGTATACTACTTACATCCTTTAGTAACTAATTAACGTTCCGGGTCGTACCCGATTAAGTAAATAAATACTAAAGTTCTGTCTATTAAGCGGGCGGGTTTCTTTTCTGTTTATTTACTAGCTATACTAGACTTATAGTTGCTAAGATGCTATACGTACAACTAATAAGTATCTACGTCTAGACTTCTAGCGCTAGGTAGGGTTAAAGGACTTCTAGCGCTAATAATAGGAGGGTGCTTAGTAGGTAAATAAGATTAAGGCTAAAAACATTACGTAGGCTACGTTATATATTACCTAGCCGGCTATTTACTTTACGCTTTACGCTACGTATCTAGGATCTAGCGAGTTATAACGTACCGGCTCGGGTAAGTAGAGGCACGCCGGTCCTTACGACTCGGCTAACTAACTAGGTCCTAGTATAGTATCGTATTAATCTATGAATTAAGGTAATTAATATAGCTACGTATATAAACTACCGGCCTTTAGCCGAACTAAGGTAAATAAGGGGGTAATGTTTACTCTCTACCGTAATCTTTTAATTACTATACTTAGGCCTATCTTCTTATTAATTACTTACATACATTAACGGCTTCTTATCTATATATAATATGTTTGTACTATTAGTCGTTAGTGCTAATATGCTTAGGTTAACGTTAGCTTCTACTTCTTTAGATATAGTATCTTTAGTCTTAGTATAAGGTCGAACTTAGGATCTATTACGGTAAGGTAGCTAGTTCGTAGAGTCTAAGGTCGTAGGTGATTACTATAGTAGATACCCTAGAGGAGATACTCTAAGTAAACCGTCTTAAGGTAGAATAAATGCTCGGAATTGCCATCGCTCGCTCTACTATAGATCTTAAATAGGCCTATCTATACTAGTTACTTACTCTTTTGTCGAAGGTAATAGTTATTAAATATAACTATATTACTAACTTAGTGCTTAAGTTCCCTAATATGCTTATTGATTCTCTTATAACGCTATAAGGACTTTAGTTTAGTAGATTCTCGTACTAACGCTTAGATTCCTTTACGTATTGTTAGGTATTTTAGGGCATTATAGAATTACTACTTATTAGAGATTATAAATACGTCTATAGATAGTACCGCTCGGAGGTCTTGTTTCCTCTAAGACTATAAGGCTACTAGGTTCGTTATCTCTACTAGCTCGAAGCTATGTCTAATTTCGATTAGTAAAAATCTAAGGCTCTTAATGTATCTATAATTAGCATCGTTTATAGCTTTACGTACTTCTAAAGTCTAGTAAAGGAGGGTGTTTACTACGTAGCTATTCCTATCGATAGTTAACGAGCCTAAGCCGTACGTACTACTATACTTTTTAATATACCTCCGGACGATACGGTTAAGGTTCTCTATAGTACCCGTTAAGCGTTTGCTACCCGTCGGTCTAGGGCGTACTTTAATGCCTCTTAATTCTAAGTAATCCTTAACTATTATAAACTCGGTACCTAGGTCGTAGAACATAGTAATTAGATTATAGCTTCTATTAAACATATAATTAAGGGCTTCGTATACCGTCTCCGTCTCTCTATCCTCTAAGAACGTAATGTTACTAAAACGATTAAAGACGTCGACTTTAACTAGTACGTACTTCGCTCTATTCTTCTTATCTACGGGGAACGGGCCTATTAAGTCGATTTCCTATACCTCGTTTAGGTATAGTACGGAGAGAGGTTAGCTTCCGAATAGTTATATTGTCGCTTAATTTGCCTAGAGTATATACTCGAAGTAGCCTTTAATGTAATCGTATACGTCCTTAACGATTACTAGCTACTATACCTCCTTTAGTTTTTATAGTATAATGCGAGCGTTAAAGTAGCCTTTTTCCGTATAGAGAGCGTATAGGATTAGAGCGACTTCGTATAGTAAGATATAGGTAAGCTAAAAGGTCTTTTATTTTAAAACTCTAGTATGTTTAGTCACTTTCTTCTTTATTAACCTACTAGACTCTACGAAGTATCGGAAGTTCGCTACATTACGCTTAAAGCGAGCTTACTTAGTCCTTATCTAGTACTAAGGAATCTCCTAGTCTCTATAGTACCTAACAATGTCTCCGTACTAGTAATCCTAAAGTTATAGGAATTCTAGCTTAATTTCCTTACCTATATTCTTATCTCTTATCGTGTTATTATTAGCGGACTAAGGTAATTGTACTAAGCGGATCTCTTCCTATAGGGTAAAGTATTCGGCTATATATATAGTTAGGTAGAGCGGTCCGTCGTAACCTTCCTTAGTATCGTAGTATCTAGTCTCCGGTATACTAAAGGTTTACTATTTAATCTCGTACTCCTACTCTTCCTCCGAATCTAACTCCCTATCTATTAAGTCCTTAACTATTAACTCCCCGACTATTAAGACCTCTACTACGTAAGCTAGAGCTACGGCGGTTCTCGGGGTTAGTAGAAGTACGAGTCTAAGTAATACTATCCGGAGGGTTAATAGGTTACGATTCTAAATAGTAATAGGCGGTCGGTAGTTATATCGTAGTTCGTAAGGGAGCTTATAGGCTACTACTAATATAAGGCCGTACTATAGGGTAATGTCGGTATAGTACTCGGGCTAGGGTTCCGATAAGTCTATAGTAATAGTAAGGTTCTCGATCGTATCCTCTATAGCTATGTTAATACTATCCTTCTATAGTTGTTATAGGTTAGTTACTCTTTATATAGTCGCTAAGAACTCTTCTCTCTTCTTCTTCCTTAGTTCCTTTTACTCTATACTTAGTACTAGTAGTCTATCTCCCTCTCCCTCCTATAAAATTTGATTAAGTACGTCCTCGTACCCGCCTTTTCCTTCCTTCTAAATCTACTAGGCTACTACTACTATGCCCTACTTCTTACGTTCTTCTAATGCTTTTATTAACTTCCGTGTAACCTTAGTTTCTAGAAACCCGTCTTTGTTAAAGATAGTTCTAGACAAGCCGTTAGCGACCGTATTCTTATAACCTTTAATATACTCGATTTTAATATTAAGATTTCGGAGGACTAATTGCTAGCGTACATAAATGCCTTTAGCTTAAGAGTTAATAAACCCTACTAGAGGTTTATAATCCGTAAACACCGTATAAGTTTCTATACCTATAAGCTAGTGTTTGTACTTCTTATAGAAGAACACTATTACCTTAAGCTCTCTCTTATATATGCTATAATTCCGCTATATAGGGTTAAAGGTAAATGTATCGTATAGTAACGGGACGTATCTAGAGCTGTCCTTATCTAGGTACGGTTAGAGTTGTCGTACGAAGAGACCTCCGCTATCTCCGGACGCGTCTATAAAGAATTTATAAGGTAGAGCTAGGTCCCGACTATAAAGTAGTACGGCCGCGTAGGCAAGTTCTTTTAATAGGTCGAATACGAGTTGTTTAGCTTGTCCCTATTACTAGTTGTCCTCTCCTACCTTACTATCGCTAGATATTAGTACCCTAAGTAGTACTATAATCGTACTAAAGTTCTTAATTCCGTTACGTACGGTCGTAACTATACTATTATACTTACGTATATTACTAGTACTCTAGGGGATTAGCTAGTTACGAATCTTCTATACTCTTACTAGCTTATTGCTTCTAACTCTACTAACTTTAAAGACCTCGCTAAGGGTATTAATCTTTTCTATTCTAATTTTTATCTTTATAAAAGAGAGTTTTAGTCTTACCTAGATTAACCGTAGAAAGAAGTAATATTTAATAAAGTACTAGTACCTCTACTATGAATTATATATAGTATTTATGTTATCGATATATAGTACTATGTCTTAAGGGTCTATTAGAGATAGGCCGTATAGTAGGGACTTTTTAGAACTATCCTATATTTGTAGGTGTTTATAAGGCCGTTCTTCCTACGGTCGCTCTAGATCTAATAGAGGTCGATCGTTCTCCGAGTACTTAGTATTAGTTAGCCCTAGAATTGGTCTAAACGTAAGTATACCGAGCTTATTCATTATAAATAATAATGTTCGTACGCCTTATACTATACGGGTAGGTTAGAGCTAGCTAAGATTAGGTACGTAGAATACGAGGTAGTATCTATCGTCGGGGTAGATAGTTACTATCTAGTATACATCTTTTATATCGAATAAGCTATACACCCGGTATAATAGTAGGCCTAGAAAAGTATAGTTATTAGCAATTATTGTTATAGTGTTCGTAGGAATTTCCTCCTAAACGTTATAATAATTAAACGTAAGTCTAGGTTTGTTACTACCTTCCCGAGCTACGAGCTAAGCCTCTACTCCCTATCGTAAAAGCTTACCGTTAGCGTAGATCGTATATTCGTACATTCTAGTTTCTAAACCTTCCTATACGAACTTATTAAGCTACTACTCCTTATCCGGAGCTAGTTTCTTAGGCTTTAAGCGGAAGATAGGTATTCCTTCTTTTACCGTCGTTCTATAGATTACTAAGTCCGTTTACTTATACCCTAAGGACTACTATAACGTTTACTAAGGGCTAGTAGAGGTGTTTATTATCTAAGTTAAGTTCTACGAGGGTTAACTAGCGGACGGTAAGAAGTTCTACTATCGTTAGCGTAGTTATCTTTAGTATAGCTATCTCTAGCTCGTACCTATTCGAGTAACTAACGTTATAAGGGATATATATATATCCCTTAGCCGTAGCGGTATAGTAGGAAATTTTGCTTAGTATTAGGCGGTACTATAGTAGCCTCCTATAGTAGTAACGGTAGTATTATATCTTCCGCGTCTAGTAATAGGCAGTTTATTAACGTTCGGTCCTCCGCGATATACTCGATAGTTATAGGCTTAGCTTTTATCTTAATTACCTTTTTCTTACGGACTAGTCGGGGATAAATAAGCTCTACTATCTTAGATAGTTAGCGTATCGCTCTC
Organism: Ramularia endophylla; assembly: GCA_002116395.1. Classification (NCBI taxonomy): domain Eukaryota; kingdom Fungi; phylum Ascomycota; class Dothideomycetes; order Mycosphaerellales; family Mycosphaerellaceae; genus Ramularia; species Ramularia endophylla. The sequence goes on along the minus strand of MWSQ01001875.1, from coordinate 15,734 downwards.
GGCGGCTGTCCCTTCCGTAGAGTAGGCTTCTAAGCGTATAAAGTAGGTTATAACTCTAGTACATATAAAGTAGGTTATAACTCTAGTATATATAAAGTAGGTTTAGGTTTAGATAGCCGGAGTACGAGGAGTTTAGCTATAGTATATGTCGTTCTTAGCTAGTTAGCCTAGGGGTTTACGTCGGTAATCTTAGTACGCGGTATAGTACGTAGTTTAGTATACGATATAGTACGTTTAGTAGGTTTAGATACGATACGTAAGGTTAGTTTTACGTCGTGCCTAGGACTTAATAAAAACCCTAATCTTCTTACTTACTATCTATGTTACTATCTTCGTTATCCGTATTACTATAGCTCTCTTCCTCTAATAAACCGCTATCGCTCTCTAGCTCTTACTACTAAGGGAGGTAGGACTTAGGGCGTAGTAGCTCCGGTATAAGTTCTATAGGGTAAGAGGGATAGAATAGTAGAGACAGCTTAATCTATAGCTCCCCTTAGTTAGGGTTACTAATTATAATAGTATTGTTCCTTATATTAATTTATACGTTAACGTCGTTTAAGAACGGAACCCTAAGCAATAGCGACAACTTTTCTAAGTCTATTAGATAGGTAAAGGCCTATATATTACGCTAGATGCCCTCGACGTAGATCTTAAATATTACAAAGTTATATAGTTTGATCTAGCGGCTATCCCTAACGACTATGTTTATACCTAGAAGGCCGATTAACGATATATCTCTTAACTTAAGACCTATCTTCTTCCGTAGGTAAGGATAGATTAGATTTATCTCTATACCCTAGTCTACTTATACCTAGTTCCGTAGGATAGAAGCTTGTTGCCTATTTCCGCTAATTATATACGTAATACTAAATGCTCGGTTAGTCGTATCTCTCTAACGCTAGTTGTTAATAGACTTCTTAATTTCTATTATGATTCGTAAGATCTAGATAGAGTTATATACCTAGTCCTAGTTTACGTCGGTACCTACGAGGATAGATAGGTTCTAGTCGTTATCCGATACGATAGGTACCTTTAGTACTAGTAGTTTAGCCTAGGTAGGGATTAGCTCTACCGTTACTAATAGCGCTCGGGCTACTTTAGAGGCTAGGGGCTACTATAAGGCCGTATTAAAGGTCTTAAATTCCTAGGCTACGCGGAGTTACTAGAGTTCCTTTATTATTCGGGTTATAGCTTCTATATTAAATAGCGGGTCTACCTTCTTCTTACTTTTACGGCGTCGGGGTTATAAGACTAGCCTCTTAAACTTATCCCTTAAGTACGGAGAGAATTATATAAGCTAGAGTAGTAGAAGTTCTACCTTTTGTTTAGTAAGCTAGGTAAGTATATTAGGTAGGGCTTAACTAAATAGAGCGTTAATTAGGTTTAGAGGCTTCCGCTTACGACCGTAACTCTTATAGCCCTTACGAAGTAGCTTTATTACGCGGCCCTATATTATACGTAGGTCTTAAGTGTCCGTTACTTGTTCGCGTTTACCTATAGCTACTCGCGTAAACGTAAAGGGTACGTCGTCTATTACTCGCTCTAGTCGGTATAGTTAAGCTACTAGGTAGTTAGGCTACTACTAAGCATTGTTCTATTACTAAGCATCGGGTTATAATTACGGGTAAGTAGTGTTTTGTTATTATTACTTTTAGGCGTCGTTCTCTCGTCGAGCTATATTATATAGTACTTTCTACCTATCTAATACTACCCGGGCACTATTAAATACTTAGTAAGCTTCTTCCTTATTTAAGTTCCTACGCTAGTAATAATACTATTCCTCGACGTCCTCGTTATCTCTACCTCGCTTTTCTCCTATAAGTAAGACTTCTATAGAGGGAGCTTTATTTTTAGATTTAGAGTTACTATCCGACCTAAAGGGTTCTATAACGTTACTAAACTCTAAGCCTTTATAATTAGCTTCCTAGTCAAATTACGTTCCCTCCGCTAGTTTCTAGGTCCTAATTCCTCGTATAAGCGTATCGATAGTAGTTAAGTCCGGCTCTTCTACTCGCTTCGAAGTCTCTAGTACTAGAGCTAGAGGGTTAGAGGTTAGGCTCTTAGGTACGGGGACGCCTTTATTATTATCTTTAATTTCTATAAGCCGTACGTAGCCTTTAGGTATTACTAGTACTATACGTAGTAATAGTATATATTTTATTACGTTCTACGGTATTATAATCGGCTCTCGGGTTAGTACGTTCTAATATATTACGGTCTAGTATATTACGTTCTAGTACTACTTATTAGTTTAGGGGTATAGTCGCTGTTCGGCTAGTTACTACTATAGTAGCTACTATTATTACTATTATTATAATTAAAGTTCGGCGGAGTATTACTCTAATTATATACGGACTATTATAAATAGTATTCTCTACTCCTAGGGTAAGAGGGCTTAATTCTAGCACTCGGTAGAAGAGTAACCTCTATACCTATATACGTAGTAAAGGATATTGTTACTTATATAACGATAGACTATTCGTCCGTTAATAAACTCGTTTAGTAACTATACTAGGTTAATCTAAAGATTAGGGAACATTTACTAAGTAGCTATAATAGAGTCGTAGTAGTACTATAGTAAGTTCTTACTATTATAGTTATTACGAGGCTTACGGACTCTAAATCCCTAGCGGCTACTAAACTATTAACGTAGTGCTTACTATTGTTACTATTATTATATCTACTAGGCCTACTAAGGGTTATATAAGGCTAGCGGAGGCGGCTAAGCGTTATGTCCCTACTAAGGCTATTAAGACTACTACTACTATCCCGGACCTATAATCGTAAGCTAACTATTCTATTATTAGCCGTTCTACGGAGGAGCTTAACTATTCTACTAAGGCTAAGGCTATTAGAATTACTAGAATTACGGCTACTATAGGTACTACTAGAATTACGACTATTAGTACGGGTACGAGAAAGATGTTCTCGCCTAAAATTGTTACTAAGGGTAGAACTACTAGAACTACGGCTACTAAAACTAAGGTTACTAAGGTAGGTAGAACGGGGGAGCTACGGCATTAATTACGTTAGCTCGGCCTAAGTTAGAAGGGAGTTTCTCTCCGAGTATCTCTACTATACGCAATTTCTACTAGTTTGTTATAGTACTACGGATAACTACTATACCGAGTTCCTTTAACTCTATAGCCTCTACCTTCTCCTTTACTAAGCCCTTATCCTTTACGTCCTTATCTAGCTTATCCTTATACTTAGTAACTAGGGAAGGTGGGGCGGCTAAAGTTGCCTAGTACGGTCTAGCACTTTGCCAAGAGACCCTGACTTCAACCTTCGCTTTTCGAACTCTAGAACCTAGGTAGCTACAACAATCTTGACCCCCCCTTTCAGTGGTGGACGATGTAAGACTTCGGGCTGCCACTGCTCCGTTAACAGCGGCGGTGCGCCATGCACGACCTCTTGCTCGTTGGAACAGCCTTGCTTCTGTGACCATCGAAAACGGCCGTCTGTTACTCCCGGTACCCATCAAAGAACACCGGTAATACACCATCCCATCTTTCCAGCGACAGCGACACGCCTGCAATCAAGACCGAGCCATCAAGCAGCCATCAAGAATCGTCGTATCCGCTACCCGCCAGCCTCCGCCGCCAACTCGAACCCACGGCCGAATCCACCCCCATTTCCATCGCCCTCCCACAGCGTCAATCCACAAGCCTCACGAGCACGCACCGAGCACGCTGCAGCAATGACCTCAATCCCCGTCACCTGACTGTCCAATGAGCAGCAAGTCAAGCACACCACGGTGTACTCTCTCAGTCCAGTCCAGCGCATGTCCAGCACAGATCCGTCTGCGGGTCACATGCGACACCAATGAGTTTCAGCACGTATTCCTACCAGCCACCAGCCCCATAGAGCTGTGGTGTGGCATGGTTTGATGCACAAAGGACAGCCAGAAGCACACGAGTACGAGAGAAAAGCAGCAGCAGTTTGAGAACCTCTGGAGTTTGCAGAGTGACGCAGTTGGAGAGCAGCAAGAATGGACATTGGATGCAGCCTTGGCACTGCCCACAGCCTTGAATTGGAGCAGCACACCGGCACTTGATGGTGGATGAGTTGAAGGAGTTCTCTGGCCTGTGATTGGCCAGCTGCTGCACAGCCAAAAGCAATGCAATCGCTTCCGAGGGTTCTGAGTTCATCGATTGCAGAGCTTTCACTGCTGCAGCCACCGGCCAATCACAGCACAGAGAACTGCTCTCACCGTCGCATCCCCCTTGCACCTCCCCCTTCACCAAAATGCACCAAACATTGATACCCGCACATTGTGTGCATCCCCTCACCTCACCTCGCAATTAAAGCACTTTGATGGGCATTTGGAAGGCGTGTTGTAGTCGCTGGGGCAGCGACCGATGGTTGATGAGTAGGGAAGGTGGGGCGGCTAAAGTTGCCTAGTACGGTCTAGCACTTTGCCAAGAGACCCTGACTTCAACCTTCGCTTTTCGAACTCTAGAACCTAGGTAGCTACAACAATCTTGACCCCCCCTTTTAGTTAACTCGAGTTAGTACCTCTACTATTATCTTTAGCTCATTACCGATCCGAATAGCGTCCTTAAGCTTTATATAGCTAAGTCTACGAAGGAAAGCTATAACTATAAGGTTATAAATAGCTATCTCTATAGTATTTCTATTCTCTAATCCCTTAGCTTTACGGAGGAGGGAGTATACCCTATCGTAGTATGTCTTAATATCGTTATTGTTCTAGTAAAGAACTATAATCGTAGATATAGCTTAACGTAGCTCTATTTTATACTATAACTCGAGGGATTACTACTTCTTCTTAAAGGTAAGCTATATAGCTTCTACTATATCGGTAGTTATAGTAGTACGGGTAGTCCTACTAGTATAGTACTCTAGATCCTCCTTTGCCTACTTAAAAGCGTCTCTATCTATCTTTATATAGAAATCGTTTATCTACGAAGAAGGGCTAGTACCTACTTAGGTCTAGGCTCTATCGAATTTTATTATCTAGCTCTCGTAGTTCTCGTCCTTTTCTCTCTTAAAGTCCGGTATATCCCTTAGGTTAGCTATTACTAGCGTTAGTACGGCTATATTAAGAACGGGTAAGGTTAGTAAGACTAGCGAGGGTAGTCTTAATCCTTCGGATCCTAAGTCTATACTTAATAAACTTAATAAGTCGGAGGAGCTTAACGGGCTTAGTAGAAGTAGAAGCTTAGTTAGTAAAAGAGTTAGGCTTAGTAGACGTAAGGAACTTAATAGAAGTAGAATCTTAGTTAGTAAGACTAATAAGCTTAATAAGCCTAGTAAGCTTAAGGGAAGCGAAAGATCGGTTAGACTTAAAGGTCCTAGAGTAGGGTACGGTATGCTGTCTACCTTTAATAAGGCGCTAGCTACTAAGGGTAGAGTATACTATAAGCCTAAGATAATAGTTATCGTATTCTAGGTACGGAGAGCTAGTTATTACTATAATAGCGGTATAGATAGAACTATTAATACTAAGGTACTAGCTATAAGGTTTAACGGGGTTACTAAATTCGCTACTATAGATAGAGGAGATTAGAACGCTAAACTTGTTGTTACTATAGTAGCTACTACGATACGTTCTTAACGTACTCGACTTACTACGCTAAGTCCCTAGGTAGTACCGTTACGAGAGTTTAATACGACTATATAAGTTTAGGCTCTAAGCGGAGTATCTAGTAGAGGCCTATATATAGTACTAAGGACGTAAGGCGGCGGAGTTCCCTCTAGATATAAAGGACTAGAGAGTACTTTTCTCTTTAGGCTAGTATTACGTAACTCTAGTGTTACGGATTAGTACTTAGGACTATTAAACTAAGAAGTAGCTTCTAAGAATTCGAGTACTATACGTCGTCTCGATACTATAGGGTAAGCTATAATCGTTAGCGGCCTATTAGTACTAATATCTCTTAGGGCTTAATGTTTACGATAAATCGTAGATACTAAAGGTCTAGTATATAACCTTAGTACGTAGGTTACTACTAATAAGTTCTAACGTAGATTAATAGTACTACCGATACGCTCGCGAAGGAGTTACGCTAGATAAGCTTTAGTTTTAGGATTAATTTCTTACTCTCTAGACAATACGGCTTATTATTCTTATAGTGTCTAGCTATGTTGTCCTTAGAGGCGTTTACTCCTAGTCTTCTTAATAATGTTGTTAGTAGGTATTAGATAGAAAGTTAAATAAATAGGAGAAAGAGGTACGGCTAAAGGCTACGTAATATATCTTAGTTCTCCTTTACGGCTATTACTACGTAACCGGTATCCGCCCTATATAGCGGAGGTTAAGTACGCTATATATATAATAGGGGGTTAGACATCCTTTAGAATACCGCGTTAATTCTTTCTAGTAATTAGTACTTACGGAGGGGTTTAAAATGATAATAAGAAGGGTAGGTTAGTATATATAACAAAAGGGCTAGGAGCCTATAGTAACCGAATCGCTATCTACCTCGATATAGATAGGTAATTACGTATTAGCGTTATTACGCTCCGCTATCGAGAGTAAGTCTTATATCGTCTACTAGAAAACGAGTTAAGAGCGGTATATTAAAGGTAGTATATACGGTATGTTAATATAAGATAGAAGTTAACTACTATTCCTTAGCGCTCTACTAGGCCTAATAGGGATACTTCTCCCTACCCTCTCTTCCTTAACTACTAGCTAACTTATTTATACCGTCGATATTTGTATTCGCTTAGCCTACTCTATTAAATCTAATATCCTATACTCGGCCTATATAAGTTAATATATACTACTCTATACTTCTAGCTATACCGCGTAGTACTATTACTAGCTTCTTCGGGCTAATAACTAACCGATTAAAGTACTCGTTACCCGAGCGTTATAACGTAAATTCTTCTACCTAATATAGAAATATTACTTCTAAATACTAGACCTTACCTAATCTTCTTAACTTACTAGACCTATATAACGTTACTATACCCTATTATTATACTACTCTACGGCCTCTACCTATCTATTCCCCTTTATTACCTACTATCTAATATAATAATATTAGTATACGGTATAATTATAGTAACGACTAAAGCTCGCCTACTATTTTAGGAATTTTAAGTACTATCTTAGAGATTAACGAGCTTAACTCTACTCTTCCGCTATTAATATTAGAGAACGGCTTATTAAACATAATAAACAATAATATAGAGAATAAAGTAGAAGAATAAGAAGTAGATTAAGAAGTACTATAATACTAAGTAGACGAGGTAGAGTAAGAAGATAGGGAATAAGAAGATAAAATACTAGGAGGCTATAGAACGAGATATAGTAGAGAGCTTTTATCGTAGAGAATAGGTTAAGAAACTCCGTAGTAATCCTAGTAGTATAGAGACTTCGCCTACCGCTAGCCGTACGGTTTAAAATTACGCTAGGCCTCTATTAACCTTAACCCCTACTCTAACTTCCGAGTCGTCGGAAGAATTATACGCCTCTCGCTAGATAGCCTTCTTACTAGAGAAGCTATATTAAGAGTCTAGCCTAAGGAAACTATAGTAGTATCTAGCGAACACTATAGCGTTAGTATTATCCTTAGCTCTAGCGGATCCTACGTAAGTTAGTATCCTACTAAGTAGTAGCTAGACATCTAGCTCTCTAATAGTAGCTCGTATTCTACTACTATCGAGTCTACTAAACTCGAGTAACCCGACGAGCTTATCGAAGTACTCGAGCCCTTTAAAGTATTTAAGTAGGAGTTCGAGTAAATACTCTTTATCGTCCTAGGTTATAGTTACGCTAGTACTAACCCTATAGATACTTCTAGCTATAGCGGCCGTAATTAAGGTCGACCTTAAGGAAGTTAGTAAGTTTAATAGGTAAGTCTCTATAGAATAGGAGGACCGTAGGGAGGATATATATAGATAGTTAGAAGATTTCGACGTCGCCTACGAGGATATAGATACTACCCTAGCTATATAGCTCCGTAACTTTAATAGGTAATAGTAGATAGACGTAGCCCTCTAGGCTAACGAAAATCTTAGCGACCTACTTAATCCTACGAATAGAGCTCTAGTAACTACGGACACCTACGACAAAGTAAGAAGCCGCTAGCTTAGTAAGTAGTCTAAAGATATATCTATAGTCGATAATAAGTAGATACTAGAGGATATTATAAACCTAAGATAAGGGAACGATTCGTTAGAAGAGTACTTTACTCGTACGATAGCCCTCCTTCGAAAAGCCTATAGTCTAAACGGAGAAATCCTATTAATTACGACTTTAGTAGTTAACTACTTCCTCTAGGGACTAGCTAATAGGGATGTTCGATTCGAAGCGATACTAGAGGTTACTAGCTAAACGACTATTAAAGAGGCTTACTAACTCGCTTAGAAGAGTTAGAAGAAGGTTAATTACGCTACTTAGCTTTATAAGTAGTAGCGGAAGGAAGATAAGTTTATAGAAATAAAGCAATATATCGTAGATATTTTATCTAGTAAGCTCGTAAATATCTCCTCTATAAAAGTAGCTCGTATAGCGGAACTAGCTAGCGGGAACCGTAAGCTAGAGTCTTATATTAGATCTACGATAGTATCTATAATACCTCCGCGTTAGGCTACTAACTTAGGTTAGAATCCTTAGACTATACTAGTCGCTCTACCCCGTACGTTCTAACTTTAGATCGAAGGACCTCCTTAGTAGTAGTAAATCTAATACGAGCGTCGTCTATCCTACGATAATAATAACTAGCGTTAGTCCCTCGATAATAGCTAGAGGAATTCGTTCGATAATAGCCGCGGAAAGAAGGAATAGACCGCTAACGCCGAGAAGGGCTTAGTAGTATACTAAGACGTTAGACTTTTTATCTTAACTTTATATACGGTCGATAGATTATCTATATAATATACTATCTACTCCTCTTTCTAGTAGACGATATAAGACTTTTATTTAGCCTATTTAGTTACGTTGTTAGCGTATCTAATTTATGTAATTTTACGGCTTAGTTCGAGTATACTAGCGTTATAGCGTCCTTTAGCGTTTTACGACCGTACGGTAATACCGTACTTTAGTGTTTTTATACTATTAGTATACTAGTTAGATAGTTAGAAAGAATTAGAGTGTTTTACTCTATATCCGGAGTACTTTCTAGCGTATTAATCTATAGTAATCCTACTATACTACGTACTTAATAGTTTATAGAAGCCGTACCGAGTTTACTAACTTAACTACTTCTATTACCTATACTATTAAACTATTAGTTTTCGACTAAACCTAGCGTCTATTTATACCTTATAGGGATACCTAAGAAAACAGCTACTTAGGCCGTACTAAGCGTCTATTCTAGCGCCCTCGAGTTGTCCTAAATCTATTAAGATTACTAGAGCGTCTAGTTAGTAGTACGATTTAGTAGTACGTAGAAGTATATTAATAAGAAGAGTACGTATAGAAGAGCGTAAGAGTTAGAAGTACGATACTAAGGATACGTATAGTTCTACTAGAAGAATACTAAGTTTACTACTACCGCTAAGCTATCGCGAATAGCTAGTTTATTCCCGTACTAAATATACATCTAATTCTTTATAAGCTAAGATTACCCTAAAGGCCGTCTATTACGTCGAGCGGAATCGCGGCTAGGTAGTTTACTACTTTTAGAAAGCGCTACTCGTACTAGTTCTTAAGACGGTCGACTAGAGCTAATCTTACTTACTAATAATTAAGCGTTTACGAAGCTAAAGCTAAACTCTAGGCTAGTCTAGTAGCTACTAGGTAACGAGAGTTATCGAAGGAGTTCTACCTACCGCTATTATACGATTAGCGTCTACTATTATTAAAAGGTTAGCGGCTATTATCTACGGATAGTCGACGCTTATTATTAAGATATCGTATTAAGTAGCTATCTAGCTATAACGAAGGATAAAAAAGAGAAGAAGGTTTCGAACTACCGAAACCTTCCTAAGTAAAAGTATATACTAAGCCGTACTAATATATACCGTAAAGCCGTTCTAAGAAATCTATTAAACTTCGAGAAGCTCCTTCTCTCTTATATTAACATTAATAGTTCCGAGCCGGAATCGTAATAGTACCCCCCCTAGGCTTAACTATTAAGGTTATAATAAGAGCGGGAGGGTAGGAATAAGGTACGGGGTAGGTATACGGAGTCTAAGAGTAGAGAGGTCGGTATCGTAGTAACGGAGGAATTCGAAGAAAGATATAGTTATAATACCGTTAAGTAAATATCTATTACTTATAGAAACGACTCGTAATATATAGGGAAATACGATTATAGGTATCTCCGACGTCTTACCGATAGCTAATAAGAGGCTAGAGAACTTATTTAATAATCGTCTACTTTAGTACTTCTTTATACGTTTAACGGTAGACTTCTATAGAGGTTTTAGGGGTACCTAAGCGGCCTTTAGCGGAGGCGGAGGATCGGTAGGCTTCGGTTATTACGGATATACGGTATAGTAGGTTATAATAGCTTCTAGCGAGTTACTTACTTCGTTAACTATTTACTAGCTAGTACGATCGTAGTTTAGCTATTTAACTCTATACTCGAAGCGGCGTCCGCGGCCGTATTATCGCTAGCGCGAGCCGACGATGCTTTCTACGAACTATTCCTATTTATCGTTAATAACTAAGGGAGGTAGTACTTCTTAACTATCGCTACTAGCTAGTATAGGTACTAGCCTATCTATATATACGACGCGGTAGATCTTTATTAAGGTAGGGAAGTCGATTTCGTACGAGTATAAGAAATTTATACGTATAATAGTATAGGGACTACTATACCTATAGTCTAGTTTTAGCGAAGGACGAGTCGTTATTAGGCCCTTAAGATTAAAGAATATACGGTCTCTAACCTTATATACCGGTATAAGGAGTCGTAACTTATTCGCTATTTCTTCTATCTTAGACTATTAGTACCGTATCTAATTAGATAGGTAGGATTCTACGTCCTCGAGGTAAGAGATCTACGCTATAGCTTAGGGTTTAACGATTGTATTCTATAGAGGTTTAATACTAAGGCGAGGAGTATATCCGTAGTATAATATAAAGGGAGACAAGAGCGTTGTTTCCGAAGGTATATTATTAGTAGTAAACTCTACGATTAGAAGCTAGGTAGCCTAATTATCCTATTAATAGCTTATATATATACGGAGGTAGGCTTCTATAACTAAATTAAATCTCTCGGTTTAGCTATCCGTTTAAGGGTATCGTATAGTCGATAGAGAGTATTTAATTCTAAGACGTTAATATAGTTATTTCTATATATTATTCGTAAACTAAGGGCTACGGTCTAAGATAATAGTATTAGGCAAACCGTAGAGTTTCTATATATAGTAAAGGAAAGTGTTTACGACGTACGTTATATCCGTACCGCTACTTACGGCTCTATCTTTTAACTATGTTATAGGTATAAGGTATCGTATCTTCGTAAGCCTATCGACTATAACTAGGATATAGTCGAACCCTCCGCTAGAGGGAAGCCTTATAACGAAGTCTATAGTAACGTACTACTAACGACGTATTAGTATAGGAAGCGGTTTTAAGAGACCTCGCTTTCCTTACCTTAACGGCTTAGTACGTAAGTAGGTAAAACATTTAGAGATATAGTTATCGCTATTCTTACGGAGGTAGGGCTACTAGTAGTTCTAAGAGAGTAGAGCGAAGGTCTTATTCCTACCTAGGTACCCGATAAATAAGGAGTCGTAGTATATACGAATAATATCCCTTCTTAACTCTAGATCTTCTACTATAAGGGGTACGTAGAGCGTTTAGTAATAGTATAATAGCCCGTCGGTAAGGCTATATTCTAATAGTAAGATAGGAAGGTCGCTTAGTAGCCTAACGGTGTTATTAGTTAAGCGTTTAGAGATAGTTTTAAATAGCGTATCTTCGATAACGCCCCTATAGATACGGTTAAGGATAGACTATACATTAACGAGCGTATTAGTATCGAGTATCGAGGCTATAATTTAAAGGTAGTCTACGGAGGTCTAGGCTCGGTATACGGGGATATTATCGTCGTCGTCGCCGGACGCGTTAGTAATAATACTAAGGTTAAAGTTATACGGCTTAAGTAGCGTTTAATTCTAGTACTAGATATAGGGGTCGTCGAAACCACTACGGGGAAGGTCTATAGTACGACGCGTAAGAGCATCCGGCTTCCTACCTTATTTACTAGAGCGGTACGTAATTTCAAAGTTAAAGTAGCTAAGGAACTCTAACTAGCGTATTTAGCGCCTATTTAGTTGCTTAGTCGTTATATACTAAAGGAGATTACGATAGTTAGTAATTATACGGATAGGCTCGTCCGATACTCTTCCTTCTAGTTCTAGACGCTAGCTCTCGAATACCTATATAATAGCTAGTAGTTCTTTATCGTAAATCTCGTAGTTATATTCTATAGGGCTTATCTTATAGCTAAAGTACGCTACTAGTAGCTAATCCTTACTATAGAGCTAAGAAAGGATTCCCGTAGTAACGTAGTCCGAGGCGTTAGTTTCTACTATTATAGGGAGAGACGGATTATAGTACGAGAGGATAGGTACGGTAGTAAAAGCGGCCTTTAGAGCGTTAAAGGAAGCTTAATACTCGCTTATCTAGTACTAGTTCGTACGTCCGGCGTTTTCCTTCTTAGTAAGCTCGACTATAGGGCGAGTAGTACGTAAGAATCCTCTAATAAATCGACGATAGAAGTTTATAAAGCTAAGGAACGACTATACGTCCTTTACGTTCTTAGGAACTAGCTAATTTAGTATAGCTTCGACCTTGTCTTAGTCTATACTTATACCGTTCGTAGAGATAATTAAGCCTAGGTATTTTATAGAGGTAACTTTAAACTCGCTCTTACTAGTATTAGCCTAAAGTCTAGTATCGCTTAACGCCTAAAGAACCTTCGTAACGTATATTCGGTATTTACGGATAGAGTTACTAAAAATTAGGATATTATCTAGGTAGGCTATATAGAAGTCGTCGAGGTACGGCCCTAGTATACTATTAATATACCGTTACTAGTTAGAGGGGGCTCCGTAGAGGCTAAACGGCATTATATCATACTTAAAAAGGCTATATCGTATTTTAAAGGTAGTTTTCTATTCCTCGCCTAGCGATATACGGAGTTTGTTAAATATAGTAATAATATTAATCTTAGAATATACTACTACGTAACTAAGGCGGTTTAGAGTCTCCTATAGGAGAGGTATTAGGTAGCGATCCTTTATAGTAATTATATTAAGTTTACGATAATCTACGTATAGGTAGAGACTACCTCCTAGTTTCTTAACGAATAGGACTAGCGACGAATAAGGCGATAATAACGGTCGAATAAAACTACGCTTTAGCATCTTCTAGATATATTTATAAAGGACCTCTAGTTCCTACTATATTATTAAATATAGTAGGCCGTAGCTCGGTTCTTTATTAGGTTTTAAAGGGATTTTATAATCTCTAGCTCTATATAGAGGTAGTTTCTTAGCTTCCTCTTATAAGAATATATAGAGATATCGATAATATAGTAGCGGTAGTATAGTAGCTAGGTCTACTTCCTTCTTTAGGTCTATTACTTATTCGATGTCTTTTAACGTTATAGTAAAGAATATATAGTTCTTACGCTTTACTTATATTTAGAATACGCTTACGCTAACGAAAGCGAGGTTTATAGAGCCTAGTACGAGTACTAGGGGTCGTAGTAGAGACTATAGAGGGGACGTCGAGGGGTAGAAGGGCGGAGCCGTTACTCGGAGGTACTATAGAGGGCGGAAGTTCTACGGTTCGTAGAAGAGGTTAGTATTACGACGAGCGACGTACTAGCGTATAAGCTTTACGAGCTCTAGGTCTTCGGTATCTTATTTAGCGGTTATAGGGATTATTTCTACGTCGTTTATAGGCGAGGAAGGGCGGTATTCGATAGGCTATAGCTACGGTATATTCGTTATTGTTTCTTCGAAGTAGTTAATAGCGTAAGTACGTATAACGCTATCGCTAGTTACGGCGTTATTATAGTATTCGCGGTAGTACTCTAAGTTAAAGAGTAAGGTATAGGTTTACTAGTCGATACGTAGGTTATATTCCTTTAGCTAAGGTATACTAAGGATTATAGGATACTATAGTATAGTAAGGTAAAAGTAGCGGTATTTACGGTAGTTATTAATGTTTATTATCGTACGTATATAGTACGTAACTATTATAGTAAACTTACCGTTAAAAGTAGTTAGGTTTCGAGGGTTCTTTATTAGTATTAGGGTTAGGCCGTAGACCTACTACGTATAGTAAGAGTTTATAAAAGAGGAGTCCGTATAACCGTCGTTAAGTATAGCCTAAGAGTAGTATTCGATACTACCTAAGGATATAGTATATAGTAGGATAAGGTACTTAGCGTCGTCCTTAGGCTTAGAGCCTACGAACGAGCCTATTATAATGTCCTTACTAGTTAGCTTCCTACGCTTCTTCTTCTTTACTTTAGACTCGTATCTAGAGTTATAGTAGGGCTCGCTTTCTAGCTCGGAGTCCTAATCTTTACCGTTAGTAGCCTCTTAATCGCGACGTTAATTAAGGGCTATAAGTTTTCCGAACTATCGCTATTAGATACTTCGGTTACGCGTTCTATAGAACTAGTACTAGAGCTAACGTTAGTAGTACCGTTACGGTATTATTCTTTACGCTAGATAGTAGGGTAGGCTATTATAAGGTAACCTTTAACGCCGTAGTAGGTATAGAGGCCTTTAGTACGGCGACGAGCTTTCTCTATATTAGTAAGTAGCCCTCGAGGGCCGACTAACGATAAGTCTATAGCGTCTCTACTAGTTATTATTATCGCGGCGGTAGGTATACTATTAGTACGAGCGGGCTATAGAGCTATGTAACTAGCGTTCTAATTAGGCTACCCGTTAGTATTCGAATTAGCGTTCGAGTTATTCGCGTTTATACGAGAGTTAGTATACGTAGTAAACTAAGAGCGAGGAGCGAACTTTCTATTACCCTTATTAACTTAGACTACGCGCTTACGTATACGTATATCGGCCTAAGTAAACTTCTTATAGAGTTTAGCGTATGTTATAGGGTAGACTTCCTAGCCTACGTAGTAGTCGAGGAGTTCTCTAGAAACCTTCTTTAATAATAAGTCGTACTTAGTATTATCTCTATACTTAAGGACGCTTATATAATAGTTAAACTTAGCTAGGAATATAGTAAAGTAGCTCTTGTTTTACTAGAGGTTATTAAGTTCGTTTCGAGCTATACCCTTCGGATCTATATTACTAAACGATATACGGTAGAACTCGTAGTATTTAGGTAGTAAGTTAATTAATTCGTCGAAGCCTAGCTAGCCGGTAGTTTTATTAGTAATAACTAGGTTACTTATTATTAGCCTAGCTATACTACCGGGTTTAAGACGACTAATAGTATACGATAGTTAGAGTATAATAGTTAGGAAGCGGTTAGCGTTCTATATAAACTTTATAATATAGGACTAGATATAGTTACGGTAGCTATTACGTAAGCTATCCTACTCGGGGATCTCTACTCGCTCTAACTTAATATAGCTAGTTAGCGGAGCGGCGCCGGATAGTAGACTATTAAACTCTCGTTTAGCCTTTAGGTTATTATACTAAGGGTTAGGGTTAGGGGTTCAATTACTTTTCTATAGAATAAAGGCTAGTATACCTATTACACCCGAAGGATAAAACTTATAGAGCCTAAAGTAAGTCCCTTATCCGACACTTTTAGCCTTCTTAATTAGGAGAGCTACTCTTATAGCGTTCTCGAGTCTTAACGTAAGATA
>MWSQ01001873.1:0-34101 GCA_002116395.1 Ramularia endophylla | reverse complement strand
TCGTATAGACGTAACGAATATACTACGCCCGTCTAAGAACTTTATATTAAAGGAAAAGCGCCTCCTCGACGACGCTAATCACTTCTCGGACGATCTAGCTAATATAGGATATCGTATATAGCTTATCCTCGAAGAAACACGTACCGCGTACGCGCTTACTTAAGTACGCGCCGCCGACAACGCTAACGCTTACCGTAAGCTAGCGCCCGTATATAGAGTTAGGGACAAAGTATAGCTAGATGTACGCTATATTAAGACTAAACGCCCTATAAAGAAACTAGACAACAAGAATCTCGGCCTATACACTATTATAGAGGTAGTAGGCACCGGTAAACGCGTATACCGACTAGATTTGCTAGCTAGTATATAAATCTACCTAGTTTTCTATACCTCCCTACTACGCCGTATAGTAGAGGATCCTCTACCCGGCTAGGAGCTTCTATAGCCGGAAACCGTTGTTATCGCTCTAGAAGACTAAGTTAGTAGTACGGAAGAAGAAGAAGTAGTTCGATAGATCGTCGATTCCCGAGTTAAGTATAAGAAGGTATATTATACTATAGAGTAGAGTAGTAGAGACATTAACGAGCAACTATAGTAGAATATACTTCCTAGCTACGATGAATTAATAGCGGAGTTTCATTAGCGCTTTCCTAATAAAGCTAGACCTCCTACTAACTACGAACTAGTACTACTAGAGATAGTATATAGACTTATAGTAATTGAAAACGGTAACCTATACTATACTACTCGGCCGACTCCGGGCAGGCTATAGAATCGCTAGTAATCCTTAGTACCGGAGCATTTTCTAGACATAGTAGTTTCGCGGCCTTTAGCGTCGACGCTATTAAGAACGCTTCTTCCTATAGAACCTAGCTAGAGCTATAGCTAGGTTAATAAGAGAGGTAACGCTAATAACCGAGACACTAGCTAGTAGGCTAGTAACCGAGTTAATACTAACAATAACCGAAGCTACGCTTTAGAGGGTTCTAATAGAAACATATAGTATAGTAATAATACATAGCTATATTAATACGGAGTTAATACGGATACTACGGTGCCTATGTCTCCGCCTACCGATTACGGTCTAAGTATACTCCGTACGCGACAGTTTATTAAGCTTTATAGGAGCTCGCTTTCGAAGGGGGGGGGTACTGTTACGAATCCTTCCTCATCTTCACATAATTGATGCCTCAGGCTGGACTCAGGGTCCAGCTAAGTCACCTCTTTTGCTTTATCTCAACTTTGAGACTCATTAGTACATAGACTCTTCGTACAACTACGTGTCTATCCTGCATATCAGTCCCTTTGGGCTCTCTTTTCCATCACCTTGTGACACAAACACAGACCCTAATAAGCAGCTAAGTTTGAGACTCTCCTTCTTCTTCTCTTTTTACCTCTACCACAATATCCCAAAGAACTTCCAAGGAAACAAACGCGCAACATGTCCAAGTAAGCCGCACCCCATCCCGATCCCAATCTCAACCCGCCCCAGAGCTGACAACCTCCAAAGACCACTCCACCCAGCAACAGTCCACTTCCCAATCGCCTTCCTCTCCCTAGCCTACACCCTCGACATCCTCACTTATGTCCGTCCCTCCTTCCTGGTATCCTACCTCCCAACCCCCACCGACTCCACCAAAGCCGCAACCTGGCTCCTAGCCCTAGGTCTCCTCACCGCCCTCCCCGCAACCCTATCCGGCGGCCAACAAGCCTTTCTCATGATCAGCAAATCCGGCTTCAAAGACGAGTCCGGTGCCCTGCGACCCAAAGTCAAAGCGGTGCTGTCACATGCGTTCCTTGCTGATGTGGTGCTGGCGGCTACGGCGTATATTTGGTGGTTGAAGCGGGCTGGGGAAAGCGCGGGGTGGATGGTTCCTGCGGAGGGGTTGTTGTTGGCGGGGATTGTGGTTGTTGGTGGGATTGGAGGGACGTTGACTTATAATTTTGGGGTGGGGATGGATTTGGGAAAGGCTGGCGGGGCTGGTAAGAAGGATAAATAAGATCGTGATGGTGTGGCGATGCAGTGTAAGATATGGCGAGATGGATGTATGGCGTATACCGTTTTAATGACATCTCCTGTTGGCGCCAAAAGCTTCGGAATGTCATACACCACCACAGCATACTCTCAATACCCGGCTGCATACAACAGTCTCCCGTGCTCACAGCAGTCAAGATAAGAAACATTCACAGACGTTGCGCGATCGAATAGGTCTCTCGGCCAGACAACGAGCAACTAAGCTAATGCACAGGCTCTTAGTGGTGCCAAAAGCAACGATAGTCCTGAGAGAGCACTGTTAAGATAGTATGGTTTACACGACCGCAATAACAGTATTTCCGAATGAAGGATACAAGCACTGCTCTCCTCATGTCATACAGTCTGAGACATCATGAACACTCTGTCACGGCTTCCCAAGCCCCTTCCGAGCTGGCTCCAACCACAATCGAAACACACAAATCGGAACCGAGAAACGAACATTCACTCAAGCATAAACCACGCCTTCACCGGAGCCGAGGGTCCGGTACCGACACATTTCGAAGTGCCGACGCTATGGACACAAAACAGCCAGTCGTAACACTTCCATGGCGGTCGCATCGAGGTCACCCAGCTACCATCTTCTTATATCCCGAGATGCAGACTGCCATTAGTTGCCGTTAGCAGGTAAACCACTGGCGGAAACATGTTAAGCGCTTGGGAAATTAGTGAAACGATTGATCCAAAGGCTCGAGTTACAGCCTTTCCACGCACCGAACGAAGAAAACCCTCTTCCAGAGCGGATATGTGGCTCACACCTGTCCTCTCGCGTGATTGAATTGGCAACCCCGCTGACCTGAAGCCGTCTCTATGGCTAATTCTCCTCCGATGCATGGAGAGTTCGTGATCACTGATAGCACATGCTCAGAATGGGAAGCAACAGTCCATTCCATTCCCATCATATCGTTCTACGCTGTCTCCCGAGCATCACAACTTCGCTCCGCCACCTACAGCCTCCTCTCTACTTATCACCGCCAGACGTCGAGGTCCATCCTTCATGAATTCCACCAGCACACATTCCTCCTTGACGCCCGCCCGTCCAGCATTCATAGCCTCAAGTTCCGGCCCGGGACGATTCAATCCCAGGATCGACCTCCCGTCCTCTCTTCTCTTCCCACCTCGCTGAGGAGATACGATGGGAGATATGCATTTCTCTGTCCAAGGTGGACTGCCTCCTTTCACGAAATCCATAAGACTTTTTCTGCGAGCCTCCAATTCTTCCCTCGGTAGTGCATCCTTGGAGATGGAGGAGTATGCTGTAGGTGAAGAGAGTCCATCGAAGTGCTGTGCGATTTGATGAAGAAGGAAGAACTGTGGAGGAAAGAGAATGATGCGTCCTTCTTGGGCCAATCTACACCATGCTGATGCGGGTAGGAATCGGGCGGTAGTGTGCTCCAGGCCGCCATCGGTCGTAGGAACCGGGATCTTGACCTCGTCTTCTGAACCTCCTGAGAGCGGTGTGTCCGACGATGTAGGCAAGAAATAGAGGTACATCTGCGTGGTGAACCTCTTCGGAACATTCGTAGGCGTAATCCATCTCGTAAAAGGCACCAAGCCATCGAGATCTGCTCTTCCTCCTTTCTTTGCCAACCATTTTGTAAAAGCCATCTGATTGCCATGAACGGCTTTCCTACCCTCTTCCCTCTCCTTTTCAGGAACTTCAATGAGCCTACCGAATCCATTATTCCTCGCCAGCAAGATCCCAGATTCCTCAAAGGTCTCCCTCACAGCCGCCATTCGATAGACTTCACTATCCTCATGTCTTTCCCGGGTTTCAGGTTCCGGAGCACGACCATCGTGGAATTCAGAGACATTGCCGCCTGGAAATACATGTGCGGAGGGGAACGAGGAGGATTGTTTGACTCGTTGCAGGAGCAGGATTTGGTTTTGAGGGGAGATTACGAGGACTGAGGCGCTGGGACGTGGGACCGCTGGGGATTTCTTCTCCTTTTTCTTCTCCTTGGATTCGGAGTAGCCTTTATCGGAGTAGCCCTTGTTGGACATGATCTGTTTGCGAAGTTCTTCTTCGTGGAGGGAATCGGCGAGTGATTGTTGGTATGTAGTGGTGGTGGAGAGGGCTCGGAGGGATGCTGGGAGTCGGAAGAGCTGGATGAGCAGAGGCTTCGGTGATCGCGGTATACAGGAAGTGGTTGTGAGCATCGTTGTGAGATGGGGAGTTGCTCGACATGTCATGGCTCGCTGTCGGTTGTGAGCTACGGCCGTTGTGTCTTGAGAGCCGAGCGGGGAAAGTGGGCCGAGGTGTGTGGGGGGGACGGGCACGTCGCGTCTTCCTGCACGCGTTGTCCTTCTTCTCTAAAATCCCACATCATCATCTCCTCATCTAAATACTGACATCTCCATACATGTAGGCAAGCTGACATTGGAAGCGCCAGGAAGCTGACCGACAGCAAGAGCAACCGTTGAGGAGTGACACAACCGAAGATTTTGCACCTCTAATCCCGACCTCCGAGCATCTACCACTGCAAGCACAATGTCCAATGGCGGAAAAGATGACCTCGTCGATCGCTTTGGCCAACAGCCTCGATATCCCACTGTTACAAGCGTCTTGCAAACTTCCAGTTCGACATCTTCATCGGCCTCTCAACGCAGTCCTTGTCTTTAGAGGAACCAGAAGTCTTTTGCTTGACAGACTCCTCTTTTCAACCTTCGGAAGACATTGGCATGAAGCCGATATTTCCGCATCCATTCGTTTGACCACGGCTCTGCGTGACGGCCAAAGTCATTGAAATCACCTGCCGCTTGGAGCCGCAGGAATCACCAACAAATTTCTCGCAGCGGCAACTCGGTCTCAAACTATCAGCGCTCTCATCAGTGACTGGGCTCGTCATTCGGTGGCAGAGAGCATCAAAAAATGAGGATGTCAACGTCTTATCGAAGGTCCTGCGGGAGTCAGCGTTGGGACATGCTTCAACTTCATTGTAATGGCAGTCGATCTGAGATCGATTTACAATCCGTACGCTCGACGCCTTGATGATCTGTTGGACGTTCAAAAGCAACCGCACATGTCCGCTCTTCAACAATGACACCACCACCAAAACCGCCATACGGCCGCCAACTATGCCACGCGCCAGTGACTCCCGGACAGCCTCTTGTCGATGAATACGAGTCAAGGACTGTGTTGGTTTCTCTGGAGTTCCAGCGTCGGCGCTGCTAACAAACAGATTTTTTGGCGTACCTAGAAATGCAAAGCTGGTACAAGATTGACGGGGACGAATGCAGCTGAGCAGTAATCTTCCTGCGACGTGCCACTTCACGAGCCTCCTCTTGAACCCAAACCTCCGCTCTTTCCTCCTCACGTACCTTAGCCATATGGCCAACATCGCGGTTACACATCTCGTCGCTCCCAGACTCGAGATTGATCAAGCGAAGTACGTCAACGATATTAACTACCGCATATCCTACAACGCCGCCGAAGAAAGGAAGACATTCTTCCAACCTCTCGAGCATTCGAGCAGACTTGGCTCCGACTAGGCGGGACCATGCTAACCTTCAACGAATTGTTGCTCCCTGCCACTACGGGATACCACAGACCAAAAGTCGTTGCTGCTGCAAATACCACTGCTATGCAGCTATGAGCGTTGCGCCGGCTCCGGATATGGATTAAGGACGAAGCGCCTGCTCTGCCAAAAAGCGGTCACATAGCTAGCAGCTTGATAGCGAAGGGAATTCATCTTTGCATCATGTTGAAATGTAAGATTGCCTTCCATGCGATCAATATCTGCGGTAAGCTAACTCCTGATACCCCGATTTAGTTCAATTTCACGACCCACATCAAAATCAGTTGCCATTTTTCGAGATGCTTCAATCCCCGTAATACGTCCGGACGAGCCGGGAGTCGCAAGTCACATAGAAAACTCAGTTCCATCGCATCCAGACTGATTTTGAACATTTATGGCAAGAGAAAATGCTTAATCTTGAACGTGCTAACGCTATGAACTACAGACCTCCATATGGTTTTCTGCGCTACACGACCAATACAACTCTCAGAGGGTACCTGCTACCACCCAGTCCAGCGTTGCCCGCTCCACGAATCCTTCTAGATATACATCAATCTCTCGATATGGTCGACACTCTGGTGACAGAAATACAGCTTCCAAGTCCGTCCACTGAGACGTTGAAGAGGCCTCCGTCCATTATACCGGACCCAAAGTCCCGCATGTCAGAAGATGAGGGCGTGTCGAGACGCGATTCAGCCTACATCAGGTACCTGCGGTGTCCAAAAGCGAACTATCCTGAGGAACCATCATCAAGTCAGCCGCTCTGCCCTACCGTGACTATCCAAGATTCACCATCAGGTCCGCAATATGTGCTATCCCGACACGCCCATAACCCGAGCGAGCTGGCCTTCAACACTATCCGGTCCTTCGTAGACCGGGACAAATGGACCACACTGCAATCCGACGCATTACGTGCGATTCAAGAGATCCTCCCAGCGATGTATAACATCATGGGACATGGCCAGGTACCCTGCATAGAGAACATGCAATGTTTCATTGATCTCTTCGGCGCCTTCTTCTTCCTCGATAACCTCAATGAACTTCAGTTCGAATGGGTCACAGAGCTCGAACACCGGCTCAGTCTTGTAGGATGTGCAGTCCGGCTCGAGGGGCGCTTCACGATCTTCATGGATCCAGAATACTTTTTAGCCATGGGCAATCCTGCGGCATATACACTGGGAGTACTACTACATGAATGCGCTCACACTTTCTTCAACATGTACTGTTGCGAGTGCCATCACTCACCAGACTGCGTGGTTAGGTGCAACGCATTCAGTGACGGGGAGCTAGGAAGGTCCGGACATGGAGAGGCTTGGGTTCAGCTTGCTTCTCGGATCGAGGAAGTTGCTAGAGCGTATATTGATCCTCATGTCAGTCTTTTCATAGCAAGAGGATAGCGTCGGGAGGCTTATGAGGCTGGAAAGTTGGACGACTCGTCACGAAGAGCATGAAGACTCACTGAGACTCGCAGCATGTCGGCATCTCTGGAGTACGGTGATGATGATTGCTTGTACTTCATATTCCTAATCCGACTTTCTCTTCTTCATTCTCCACTTCTTCCCCTGCAGCGCTCCGTTGTACAGCTTCGATGTGCTTCTCGCGTCGTTCTCTCACAGCAGAAGTCCTCCTCAGAACCTATGGTAGTCCTTTGATTGCCATCGCCTCTCATGAAAGTGGCGGAGAGACCAACCTGGCTGTGAACATCTGTTGGATGATTCTTCGGACTAGTTCAGTCGCTAGGCAAATGGTAGAGGTGCCCAAACAACAGAGTGCTCAAACTACGAAATCATCATATCGGCAGCTCTGCCGTTAAGAGATCTAGACTACTAAGCTGCGAATTCCCCGAACTCTAAATACACCTCTCATTGATGGATAGGGAATGGAATGCTTCAAGAGAAACATGAGTCTGAGGTGGCGGATCGTGTACGATAAAGTCTGTAAATACGTACTCAATCCCAAGGCATCTTGCCAAGTATTCGCAAAGAACGGTGGCCTTTTCCACAATGCCATTGGAGCAACCTTCCGGCTTCTACTCATGTTGAAAGTATGCCGTCCGAAGATGGATGTTCTCATCGATCTTCTCTTTAGCGAAGGCTTCCACATGCTCCGCAAGCTCGCGCCAAGATACTCCATGTCCTTTACGTCCAAGATACTCCATTTCCTCTTCTTTGCACCCTTCATTGTAGTCTTGAGAGTGGAACTGGTGGAAATGACAGGTATACATGTTGAAGATCGTGTGGGTACACTCATGAAGAAGTACTCCAACAAGATACGACACTGGCTCTTTCTGTTTCAAGCAGTGCCCTGGATCGATCTTGATCTTGTGAGCGCCAGAAGTGCCGTAAGAAGAGGATCCAACGAGGTTCCGGCGGGCCTCCATCTCCCATTCCCACTCAAATTGGACATTAATAAGGCTTCCGAGAAAGAAAATGTCGCTGAATAGGGTGATGAGGCGTTGCATATCTAAAACGGAGGGAGACAAAGCTTTGCTGCGGTCAGGGCTGTCGATATGAGATTCTCATCACTAAACGGCCGGAATTCTCATCTCATGTTAAGCGGAAGGCTCTCATATTATTCACTGAATATATTCACTGAAGAGCCTTGGCGGGCCCACATTAATTCCACATAGCCACGGCAGCGCGTTAAACGACGGATTTTGTAGTAAAAACGAGTATATCGTAGATTTGCGAAGGCAAACTTAGATATATGTCTTTGTTACGAAAATCTAGAGTAGTGTAATGCCCGTGTTGTAGTATGTAAGGAAGACAGTGTCCGAGTTCGAAAGATGGAAAATTCTGCGCTTGAGTAGTCATTAATCCTAGCCAACCGGAGCTTATAGCGAAAGTGGAGCGCCGACTCTCCGTGGTATTCTTGGCAAAACGTAGCTCCACCTTCACCAAATTCAACGAATTTACAGCTCGAATATTCGCATAGATATACTAGCTACGAGTATCTCTGTCATCCAAACCATCCTCGCTGCTAGTTTGTGCGTTGAATAAGCCCAGAAAAAGCTCTTTTTTCCTCCTTATACTAGCTCTCTTCACTGAAGAATTCATCTTATCAAGATTGCTCTCATATTCTTCAAGAATGCTCTCTTCACTGAATCCTCATATTAAGCCTTAATATGAGAGCCTCATATCGACAGCCCTGGCTGCGGAATCGTTGGAGAAATTTGCGTCGAAATCGGCAGAGCATTACTGGATATATATCGCGTTTGATGACGTGCAGCAAGTCGTTCTGTTTCACGGACAGTCTCCCCTCGAGAGAAGCGAGGGTGCCGAAGTAAATGTCCTCCGGATGATGGCTATTGGGAGAAAGTGGCTCTCCAGCAGATATTGCCGTGTAGTACGGCCGACGTGCTTGTAGCGGCCGCCGAGCGGCTCTCATCTTTGGAGAGCGGTGGTGTTGAATGGGTTTGAAAGGGCGGCCGTCCGTCGAAATGTTGTTGCGATTTATCAGAACTACACACACCGAAATTCGACCACATGCTGATCTTTTTCATTCACTTTCACTCACCTACATTCTGCTTAGCGTATTCCTACTGCCTAGATGTCGTCAGAGGCTCACTTCATGCTGGAATTGACAAGCACAAATTCATTCATTCCAGTCTCTCCTACAGAAGCACAGGCCGTGACAAGCGTAAGACTTCTGGGGGCTCAAAACACTGCTGCTAAGTCGAGACAAGGGTATCCATGGAGCGTCTTGAACGATTGGATCACGCAAAACCTCCCGTATGGGAACCTTTCTCTGACATCTCACGCTCAGCTGATCTATCCGCTGCCCAATCAGGTTCCTTGGAAAACAGGAGTAGCCCAGTGGCTTGAAAGGCAAGTATGGTTTTGAGAAAATGTGTTTAAGAAGATCTCGTTACTCAAGTGATTCTTTGGCTAGCGTTACAATGCCATCGCTGGGTTCACACATGATTACTTGAGCGAGGCAACTGCCTTGATATCTGAGTGTCTCCATTTTCAGAGAAGAAACTTTGTGAGGCCGGAACTACTAGTCGGCTCTAGATGAGCATATTGATGAGTATCATGAGACCGCCGCTGATAGTACACATCAATGCATTGCTAAGTTTGTCTGCGCTGACCCATGTTTTGGTACGTCCTGTTTTGTGTATGAAGAGCCAAACGCCAGCTGCTAACATCAGGTGAAGGACCACAGCGAAATTGATAGCTTTGTGGACCACAAGCTAGTATGACGTATCTCTTTCCGCTTGGAAGGCATAAGAGGCATGAGAGGCAGCCGACGTCGTTCGTTGCGTTACGGCCCGCTTCGTGATGGTTTGCTTCGTTCTGTCTGTCTTCCATGGGTGGCGCCGTAGTCAATTCTTCGAGCTGTTTGCTTCCTATCGACAAACAGTCGCTATTTCTCGGTTCACATGCCAGGTCGGCCTTTCATCAGTTTCGATCGATTAGTTCCTTCCATGATAATCGACTATGCCTTCTGAGCTCGGGTAAAAGCTCTAGTGCCATGGCGCCTGTCGAACGCATCTCAGCACCACCGGCTGCTGCGTCGGTGGTCTCTTTGCCCTGTTTCGATTTGAAGCTGCACGACATGGTAGCCGAAGCACGAGGCAGCGATGGAGACGATATCGAAGATGGCTTGGCATGCCAAGGTACCCCTGAGCTGCACTGCCAGAGCCTAACAGGGAGCATTATACACCAAACAGTCTGTCCGAAAGAGTATAGGGTATTCCCAGACTATTACTTTATCAAGAAACAGCGTGTCTGGATAGCCCGGCGCTCATGTCGCTGGTTGCGTTCTCTGGGATGAGCATCGTCTTCGGCTATTAGCTGGTTGGAACTTTCACGATTTCGCCGGGCTTCGTTCACTGTCGCCTCTTCTGTGCTCTCACAACGAAAAGTCTAAGACGCCTCTGCAGCCATATCAAGCGGCTGTGCTTGTAGGATTGGCTCCCACCGGATGTGAGAAAGTTGTGCCAGAAAGACAGGCGAGAATCACCCCTGAGGTATTGCACTCGCAGAGGAAAGGGGCCAGGCTTCAGCGTATCGCGCCGTAGCCTGCCACATCCCGCGTTTTGTCTTTTCTGATGCTGTAAAAAAGCTCAAAGTTCGAGATGTCAGCAAGGCCTGTGTGAATGAACATTGGCGACCCGATCGAGGTCGGTCCCGCTATTCGGGTGATCTTCGCTACCCACTACAAACGTCGATTCATCACCACTTCATCCTGTACATCACCACGACAATGGAATTGATTCAGCCAAGATAACACCCACGCGACCGATGCTACCATGTCACCACCGTCGCCACGCAAGTCGCGCCCTCCACGCCGCGCCACGGTCATGTCTGGCGATTCCGTCAATACCGCTGAACCTCAACAGAAGCCGACTGTGGACGAGATCACATTTGCCGCGGTGCAGGTTCGAAACCTAGCATCTGGACCGCAATACGCGCTCTTTCACAGTGCGCACGATCCCCGCGAACTTGTCGCCCTCAGTATCGCGTCCTTCAACAAATCCCGAGATGAGTGGTCCAGAAAGCAAATCAACGCGCTGCACGAACTTCAGAACCAATGCTACAATACTCTACTCTACACCATGGTCACACAACCTACGTTGTTTCATCTTTCTCCACTGGTCTCATTCTCCCTCCCCTCTCAACAGCAGGTTCAGAATTTGATTCCACTGCTTGGCAAAATCTTCTTCCTCGACAACATCAGAGGGACTGTATTCCACTGGGACGACACGCTTCATGCGCGGACCGGTCTTTGTGGAGAGGCATATCATGACCCCAGCGTGGACTCCTTCTTGATCGTGATGGATCCTCGTGTCTGCGCCGCGGCTTCAGACCCAAAAGCAGCTATGTTTGGAACACTGCTCCACGAGTGCGTGCACGTCTTCTTCCTCATGTGGTGCTGCAACATTCATTCAGAAGATTGCCCCGATTCCTGTGAGACAGTCAACAAAGCGTGTCTAGGAAGCTCGACAGGACATGGTGGCGTCTGGCTCGAGCTCGCCTCGCATGTTGAGGCGCAGGTAAATGTGGAAATGCTTCAATGCATCGAGGCCGTTGATCTTGGCGTGATTAACGCTATGTTCTATGAGTTTGAAAAATCTGGACAAGTCCCGCAGGATACCTCGGTCGCGAATTGTCACGATGGGTTGCGCGAAACAGTCCACCAATCGAAGAAGATGATGGTTGCTAGGACGAACCTAACAAACCTCCGCGCCACATTGGATGCAATCAATGCGGCAGAGTCAATTTGAGGGTACGCACTTTCTTGCGCCGTGAAAGAAAGATGCTGACCAATTAGCAGTTCATGCATCGCTGCTTTCCAGATGTCACGACTCCACGGAGTATTCCGGAGTATTGCGCATTGCACTAAGACGAAGCAGTCGAGCAGTGCACACCATGAGCTGGGAGCAATGCATGAATCGCCGCTGTCATCCAAGTATCAGAACCACTCAAAGGAGAGACAGGAAGTGAGATCTCAAAACTCAGAGATTGTGGAGATCTTCGGTCTTGCTGGTACTGCGTGGCCGGATGGGCTGAGAGACTGAGATGTAGTGATGAGCTATGTCGAAGTTTGAAGGAGTGCTGTGACCACAATGAAGCGCAATCGACCGTCAGTGATTCAGCTTCCTCGCTTTTCCTCATGAGTCAAAGGTTGTAAGACGAGCCAGACGCGTCTTCGAAGGCATGTGACGAGTCCTGACAGCTTCATACATGAGTTGAATTCTGTGTGAATGAGTGCTGTCGGCCTAATCGAGTGCTGCTCATGCGGTTTCGTGCCACACCCCCTCAGCACTATAAATACCGCTCTACTTCATCTCCTACATCAACACACCGCCGCAACGCCAATCTTTCAGCTGACACTGACGCAATGAACAACACCACGGTACTATCCTCCATACGCCACGCAGTAATCGTGTCAGATCATCATGAAAAGGCGTCCCAACATCAGGAGAAGCCCACCAAAGGCGACGTCGATTACATTCCAGTTGGCGTTCAGCACTTGTCCGCTGGGCCCACGTACTCGCTCTGTCGATTCTCACATGATCTCCGCGAAGTGGTCGCCATCGCCATCGCGTCCATCTCGAGACCGGTGCAAGAATGGCCCTCGAAGCAACAGCTCGCACTAGGCTCGCTCCAGCACGCACTCAACGATGGGATTGACAAAATGGGATCTTCGAATCCAGCCGGCCCTCCGCCGATCTACATGCGAGCTTTAATGAGAGAAATGAGCCAAGTCTTCTTCCTCGGCGCGCTCGACAGAACCTTGTTCAACTGGGAGCACTCAACGATGGGATTGACAAAATGGGATCTTCGAATCCAGCCGGCCCTCCGCCGATGTACATGCGAGCTTTAATGAGAGAAATGAGCCAAGTCTTCTTCCTCGGCGCGCTCGACAGAACCTTGTTCAACTGGGAGGAGGATATGGTTCAGACCAAGAGTGCCGACGGCTTGTGTGCCTACAATACCAGCACGGACTACTTCGAGATCACCATGGACCGAAAGTCTTGCGCAGCGGAGCCAAACCCGATGGTATACATCACTAGTGTCCTTCTCCACGAGTGCTCCCATTCATTCTTGCACACGTACGGCTCGGGCGACTGTCGCAGCTCCGAGAACGAAGGGCAAACAGGCCATGGGCCTGCCTGGACAGAACTCGCGACCCACATTGAGGCATTCGCCAAAGTTCATGTCCATGAAGCCATGGATCTTGATGTTGTGGACGGCATGATCTATGAGTTCGAAGTTTCGAAACGCTTGCCTAACATCAGCGGAATTGAGAGATGCCACTGCGATGCACGCCAAAAGATCATGGAGTGGTGTGGCGACATGTGGATTGCCATGGAGAAACCACCATTCAATCGATTCCGCAAAGGGAACAGCCTATGTGGGTGGAGGCCCTCCGATATCGTCAGGGTGTGCATGGGAGCTAATTTTCGCGCAGGACTTCCGTAAGTCACTACAGTCAGATCAATGCAAGTCCTACAGCGACTCTATACGGAGAGGACACTGCTCACGTCGCACAGCGATCACTCTAGTGGTGCGCAACTCAATCTACGCTCACACCCCGCTTTACTGATTAGCTATCAGTTCCCTTGCATATCACACCTGAGCTCGAGCCGCGGCCGCGAGCGGTTAAGATGAGGCTTCTTCGGTGGTGACAGACAGCCGTTTAGGTATCTCCGCCTGTTGACGGGCTACCAAGCCAGTACAATGGCTTCTAGTGCTTCCAAAGACGATGTTTCTATCGAGAGAGCGTCCTAGAGACTGTTTCCACAACTTCAATGGGAAAACATCTTTTCAAATAACACCCATCTTGACCGCTCTGCTCGGTCGTATCACTTCCGATCCGAACGCAATGCATGAGATCTCCCAACCACAAAATTTGCCTAGGACACGCCCATTGGCGGAGATGTTGGAGTAGGATAGGTTGGCAAGCAACTGGCTATCAAACACCTCCAAACAGTGACAGATACTTACGACCCTACCTGAGTTCTTCTAGAGATTCCGCAGATCAGGATTTCTTCTCTTCTCCCAAACTCCCCGAGCTCACCTTTTGACCAACTCACATCACTGGCAGATCTGAACCGGCAGCTAACGGACGTGACTACCTTCGGAGGGTTACAGCCGTACATATCCTAAAGGTTTCGCTGAATCAGCTGTCGCTAACGCTGTCATTGGTGATCCATCGGCGGCGACTAGCGGAATGTCGACACCCTCGGGGGGTTACAAAAGATCATCCTTCGAAACCCCCCGAGGGCCGCAACAGTCTTGCTAATATGACTGGTGATCACTCAGCGGTACAGAACAGAGCGTCGTGGGTCGGCAATCGCCAAGCACTTTGTCTTCTTCGAAGTTGAAATTCGCCGAATGCCAAGGAATCGAAGTGAATGTCCTCCGGGATTACACTTACTTCCCACCGTTCTGCGAAAAAATACTGGCTTTTTCATCAGGACAAGCGCTTGGTATGTCATGAGAGTACTTTTAAGCTAAAGTTGACCGAAAAATTGAAAGTAAGAAATCGTGATGCGTGAAAAGCTACCTTACAGCAGGTTAATCGGCGAGCTTCTGTCGAGGTGTCAACAGAAAACCTTGTTCGGTCTTTCTGCTATGCACTTCACGACAAGGCTAGTCCAGCGACTCTCGCAGGAGTTGCAACGACATCCGCACGACGAGTCTTATTCTATGTTCTGCTCTGCTTTGCCTATATCCCGCACCTCACTTGATCAACAAACGTATTCATTTCATCTTGCCACGATTCATGACATAGCTTTCGATGCTCGCTACTCGGATATGTGCCAAGATTTTGCCAGTCGTGTTTCAATAGCATTGTGGAGCCAGATGTTACGTCCAAGCCCAGGTGCTGTTTTGCAACGGCTTGGACGTGAGAGGCAAGGATGAACCATGCACTTCCGTGATCGTATCCGCCTCCCTGGTCGCCGGACAGTAGTATTTGAGCTGAAACGCATGGCAGCATTCATGGAGTAGTGTTCCGACAATGTGCGCCTTGCGACTCTCCGCGGGGACTCTGATGGGGTTTGGGTCCATAGTGATGATTCCATATTTTCGAACCTGACCACGCTGGTAGCATCCGTACATCCCTCTTGTACACAATCCCAGGTCCCACACGAACTTCACCGGGTATAGGGTATCAAAAAAGTAGACAGTACCCATGGCACGCAGGATATTCTTCATGTACTGCCGATCCGGTACTCCAGACTTCGGCTTACAGGCAGCTTCCCAGCCGTTTATCAACTGCTGAAGACACACAAGTGCCATCTGTTGCTTGGGTAACAGTTGGGCGATAGGTTTTGAGAATACCTCGACTGCCTTGAGGCTGAGTGTTATTGGCTCATGTTTATGGAGAACCAATTTGTAATAGCTTGGAGTTGTTGTGCTACCAAAGCCCACAAACTTTATCTCTGCGTGATTCTTGCGCTTCTTGCGGATAGTCAGATCTGCAGGGAAATGACGAGGCGGACTGTCTGTCTCTGGTTCGATTTCGTACATTCTTCGATGACGGTGGATCTTGCGAGAGATCGAGCGAGATGCAGTCTTACGTTGTGTATATTGCTGGGGAAGTGAATGGTTCAAAGCCTGTTCCATGGGAGAGTGGCCAGTTTTAACGTCCAGGAGGGTATTCGAGGTCTCATACATCGCCCCAATGAGACTCTGAGAACGTCTGCATTCAACGCCGAGTCAGGTCTTGCTCATGTCTCACTGTTTTGCAGGTGGATGACATGACTGAGACATGCTCAGTGTTCCGCTCGTGAAGGACTTATCGTCAGACAAGTTCTTCCGCAGCATAGTGGTTGTCAAAGCATGCGAAGTCTTCGTTGTCGGGCATGTCAGAGAAGCAGAGTTGTCGACATGAGGATTTTACTAATTTGAGCACTCTGTTGATTGAGCACCTCTGCCATGTGGCGGGCGACTGTGCTAGTCCAAAGGCTTTCGGTGCTTAAAAAACATCGTTGCCATCGAGAGAGTGTGTTTAGGATGATTTACTGTCTCTTTGAGTAAGAGAAGCGCCTCCTGGCGAATAGAAACCTGGTAGCCAGGCAGCCTGTAGCTGCTCCAAAGTTCAGGGGTAAAGGACTCTCGATGTAAGTCATGTCTTGATACTGATCGACTGGCTTCGAATGAGACCGTCGGCGAGTGCAGAGTACCGTGAATGGAAACCTTACTCATTGTGGCATTCTGAGAGTGATGCTTTAAAACAAGGTGCGCCCTTCACACCAGATAGGCAACAACAGTCTCTTCGCCGCATAAGTTCTTCTCGAAGTCCAGTTCAAGTTTGTCCACCACCACCCGACCAGAAGATGGAAGGGCTCAAGATTCCTCTGAGCATCCGGATTCCGTCCTCTGAGAATGGTGCCCACCGTGGAGCTACACCCACATCGCAGTGGTCCACCACCAAGAAAAAACGCCGTGGAAACCAATCCGCTCGCTTTCTCGCTCTCAACAGTGCATGCAAAACGAATAACACCCCACAAGATCTTGAAACCCAGACAACTCGCCTAGCTACCCTCCGCGCAGAATTCGAAGCAAGTCGAACTTTCGAAGACGACGACCTCTTCTTTCGTGCTCCGGACCAGACCACCAGACACGACATCGAATTGTCGATGCAAGCAGAGAGAGACGAAGCGAAGAAGCAGGGCTATGAAGCCCAGATGTGGCCAATCACAGTATACAGCACTTATCCGAGTGACTTTGGCCAGATTACATACAGCAGTCCCGCCAGTGTCAGCCAAGTCTCGACCGAGATGTATGGCAGCGGCAGCGGCAGAAACCACCACAGTCAGAGCTATGGCCAGAGCGCCCAAGAGTTCACAGGCAGTCCAAAGCCCCAGTCGCAGGGCCACAAGTCGAGCATCAGCACCAGTACAGTCCGAAGTGTGAGTAGCGGAAGCTTGCTAGATGCGGAGGCGAAGGTATTTGAGCCAGCTGAAGAATGAATGATTCTCCACAGCGGACGTGATCCGGTAAAGCTAAGGCGGTCAGGTCTAAGCGGAAAAAGAGCAGCGAGGCCAGACTCTCGTGGAATCACCAAGGAGCGGTGTCATCAAGATCGGCATCCATTCACTCAAACAAGTCCACTCTGGCGACACCCCAAGAACCACAAAAGGGTTGACAGCAAGGACGCGGGCGATTCACACGTCTCAGAGCCTTGAAAAGTCAGCCAATATCAGGTCTAGATACAAATTGGAGGCAGGAAGAATGAGTACATTACAATTCCGAACTTATCCGCAGCAAAACAGTGCGGCTGAGGTGGAATATCTCCATTCGCAGCAACTCCCGTAAATCTGTAAATCAAATCTCGCCTTCAAATCGGGGTATATGAATGTTGAGCAAAAAGGCACCCACAAGCACCTGTACTCCCCCATGTGTTCTTTCGCTGCAGTGTCAAAGTGCACCGTTGGGAAAAGTCGCCGTCTTCTGCAAACCGTGCAATAAACTTACTCCACCCCTCTTCAGGAAAGAGCAACAAAGTCGCCTCCAGTCGCTCCATTGTCGCTCTCCCATCCCCTCTCAAATGTACAGACGATATGCCTGCCGTCTCTCGGTGGAGCGCTCTGAAGTCAGCCTTGTCAACTAGCGCCCAGTAACGCTCAGCTCTTGCCATCGCCGCGTACTAGACCGACTGATTAGCAGCTGCAATTGCTCCAAGACCAGTCCCGCCGTACGGGGAATTGACATCCTCTTCTCCATCATCCTGAATCTCAATCGCATCTCCCTTGTCGTTTCCAGGTCCAGCACCGTTAGTGCCACTGGGACCAGCGACGCCGCTGCGATCTTGCTGAGCCGGACTCTCGGAGGCATTACCATCTTCGAGTCCGTGTTCCTCACCCATCCCGTCAACTTCAGGCCAGATACGCTCCCAGAGGAAGAGAGTCTGCTGGTACAGCGTTTCACAGCGAACAAGCTGGTTCTTGCCGTCGCCCATGTTCTCCTTGCCCGCGATCTCGTCGACGATGGACCGACATGCATCGACGAACTTGCTGAAGTCGCGGGACGTCCAGTTGGGAATCATAGCGTCGTGGAGAGCAGTTATGTAACGGTTGTCGGCGTTGCCGTGAGGTCGAGTGGACTCGACGCCGCCAGGACCAAATGGATCCATCGAGGAAGTCAGATAGGAAGGTATTGAGTAGTTTGCAGCCGGCGCGACGGTGCTGGTGAACGTGCTAGCATACTTCCACGAAACGCAATAGGCCTGAGGGGTTGTCAGTGAGAAGGTTTATCACTTGTGCAGTTAGCAAACATACATGCTCAGTGGCCCAAAGTGCGACCATGCCCTCCAGAAGCGATGCCTGCGGTGAAGCAACACTAGCGAGGAGGTCCATGTATGCTTTCGTCATCGGTGACGGTGGCTCTGTGACGGTCTCGAGACTGTACTTGTGCTTCGTGTTCTCGATGAAGTCGATTTCCTTGCGGATGTTGGTGATTGTGGAGATGAGCAGGTCAAGAGCACGGAAATTGGTGTCAGCTCTGGTGTTTCCAGAATCAGGCAGCTGGACCTTGGCGATCATGGCGCCGATGGCGGACATGAGTGCGCGGGAGATGTGGCCGTTCTGAACGAGCCACGATGTAAGGGCAGAGCCAGAAAGCGTTCCACAACCAGCGTGCGACAAGAACGGCTGTTGAGTAGCTTTCGTGACTTTGTCGGAGTGCTTGTTGAGGAGATGAGCCACGAGCGATGGAGCTTGCCTCGCGGGCGGCAGACGACTGTTAGTTGCCATGGGTCGGCTCGGTGTTGATGTTGGAGCGTTGGCGACGAGAAGGTTAGGGTTGGGTGCACCGCCCCGCCAAATGTCACTGCCGCCGGTGTAGTTCCGGTTGCCGCTGGGAGCCATCTCCAACTCTCCATTCGCAACAGCGGCGGCACCCTCGGGAGAGTTCTTGAACATTTCGCATGTTCCCAGGTGTTCGACTTGGCGAGTGGTATTCTTGGCTCGAACGAAGCCGCAAGAGAGGCATCTTACTCGCATGCACTGTTTATGATTCGGTTCAGTTTTCGCTGTGCATTTATTGCGTGCAGGAGAGGAAATGCAACATTGCTGTTTGTTCATCCACTGGCAACATCGTAAAAGGGACGTATCTTACCTTTTGCGAAGCCGAATCATCCCAAAACTCATCAAAATACTTGCTGAGATCCAGATTCCTACCACGAGCAACCAAAGGCGTTGTGTGTTGTTGCATGTGCTGGGTCTGAGCATACGGCGATGAACTATATCCATTCGCATCTCTGGCGCATTTCATCAGCGACATCTTTCATACATATCGTTACTTTTGTCACTTGTTGTTTTGACGAAGGGGAACGGTAAAGCTTTTCCAGAACGGGCAAGTGGAGATGTGTGAAAGACGGGAATTCTTACCCGGCGTCTCCTCGGTCGTCCCAACCCATCATCCCGGACTCGCGCCTGCTGTACTTGTTGGGCGGAGCCAGGTCCTGACCATTGCCCTGGGCGCGCCACTGCGCGTACTGAGGACAATTGAGAAGATGGGCCTTTTTGCGATTGAGAGTCTTGACGGAGCCGGTCCAGTTGCGGCAGTGTAAGCATTGTACCGTCTCGCCCGCGTGTTCTGAGTCGACAGACTCAAATTGAGCATGTGTGTAGTTGTCCGGCGGTCGCGGCATGCTGAAGACGGTCGTGTGTTTGGTGTTATCGTGTTGTAAAAGAAGTGAGGAATGGACGCGACGTATAGTCTTGTAAGACGCGTCTCGAAAGCAGGTCCGAATGCGACTTGCAGTGGGTGTTTGTGAATACGGGACGATAATGAAGGAGAAGTAATGGCGGTGAGAAAAGAAACACGAATTTGAGCGGCGGCTGCTGACAAAAGCTTTGCGATACGACTTCGGCCGACAGGAACGTTTCAGTTTTGAGTGTAAATTTGGCAGTGACAAACAACCTAAGTATACCAATATGACAATTCTTCAATTAATATTACTACTACGACGCTGCTCAAGAGCTCATCTTGCTGTCTCTTACACGAGCCTGCTTGATGTCTTCCACATCCATCTCTCTCAAATCGCCCGTCATCGCGACGTTTCCTGTGAATACAGCAGTGCCAATCTCCGCCATCGAGCCAAGCTTCCCAGTCGTCGACTTGTAGTACGAAATGTCTAGAAAAACGTCAGCAACTGCCACAAGCATCATACAGAGATACTTACATTTCGCCTTGACCTCAATGATACTCATACGTGGGTCCTCGGGCCCTCCAGTATGAACTCCGTCGCCCAGATCACCAAACCAAGCGCTTACGATCTTGGAGTAGATTTGCTTGATGCGTGGGTCGTCGTTGCTGGTAGTTACTGCTTCTCCAGTGACAGAGATCCAATCCTGCTTGCTCGAGTCGTGGAAGGTAATGCTGACTTCCTTGTTCTGCTCCAGGTCGGCCATCTTGTTGCTGTGCTTGTTGGCGAGGAACAAGAAGTCAGGTCCACTACGCTTGGAGACTGCCATGGCTCGAGATACTGGCTGTAAGAAGGATCAATATAAGAAAATATCATGCTTGATGGTTGAAAAACGTACGCCAACGCCGCTCCGGTATGTTGACAACATGCTGATCTTCATGCCATCCGCCAGACTGTAAAAGTCTTGGAATTTCTGATCGGGAGAAGTCTTGGTATCATACTGCTTTGCGACTGAAGGGTCGGTCTTTGAGTCGACCTCGCTTTGCTTGAGAGATTCCGGCATTCTGACAAAGGCGCTGGCTGTGAAGGTGCGGCTGGATATGCTGGATACAGATTGAGCAGTTTTGAAAGCAGAAGGAGCAGTTCTGCAAAGTCGAAGTGTGCCGAACATGATGTACTTTATAGACTCGGGAGATGTTACGAAATGTGTATGTCAGAACAACGTTGTACAAATGTACATCATGGATGTACCTCTCTTGACCTCCTGCAGAATGAGTGACGCGTGTGGACCCTTCCACGCGAAAGTCATGATGCAAGAATCGACGCGATTCGAGCCTCGGAAAAGTGCCTTTTGGATCGTAGGACTCCATTCTCACGGCATAGCTTTCGTGGGCTGTCATACTTACTCCTTCGCTATTACAATAATGGCACTGTGAACTCCATGGAGTCACTTCCAAAGCGCACAAAGCATCCGCGGCGTGAAGCTTTTCCGGCTCATTCGTGCAATCTTAAAAGCTTTTGCTCCCAGAAATCTTAATCTGCAGTGTTCCGATGTCACGCATCGCATATCGTCAAGATGTTGTAGCAATCCGACAGTGATGACAGGAGATGTTGAGCGTGAAAGGTGTGAAAAGATTTGGGTCCAGGATTCGTAACTTCCTTTATCCGGTCTCTTACCCGAGAAGCCGGTACAGTTTGTAATCATGGATTCGATTTGATTTGGACTTGTTGGCTTTTGCAGACACTTCTTTGTCTTGCCTCGCAATCTACCATCAACCTCCGAGCCACGAGAAGACGAGAAGAGATTGTAAGGAAGAAATCTCGTCCAAATGGCTTCCCAAGCACAGAACCATGACCATTTCACGCCACCGAAGCACGAAAGTACGACCATGAAGCAACTACGGTGATTCATAAGCAGCAATACCAAGATGGAGAGTTTCGTTGGTGAGATATAGTGAGCAGAGCATGAGCCGGTGCTTGGCCTTTTCCCCCCTTCTTCCCTGAAGGACACGGGAGAAAGCCTTGCTGAGATCTATACGGCCAGAACTTGATCTAGTTAATGCTAGCGACGAAGAATCATGCCAGTCCCTTTCCCTGTTTTGTTAATAGATGCTAACTTCCACAGATATATCCATGGAGCCAGTGGAGGCGAGAGCTTCTCGAGACATAGAGAAGGTTGCCGGCTATGAACAACCTTCTTCTCCCAGCCCATCTACAGACACTAAAGATGGCCGAGCGAGACGTCTCCTCAAGACACTTGAAAGAGTGGCAGGTCTTGAATCCAGAGGTATTCAACGAGTCCTTCCTTCCGACCGCCACAGCATAGAAACCCTAGGATTCACTCAAATAGCCCTCGTCTGGACCAGCATAAATTTCACAGCCGTAGTCATAACCCTCGGCTTCCTGGGTCCCATAGTCTACGAACTTCCCTTCCTAGACAGCTGCCTCATAGCAGTCTTCGGAGCAATAACAGGCATCCTACCGGTGGCATACATAGCAACCTTCGGCCCTCGATCCGGAAATCGGACGATGATCCTCACGCGCTATGTTACAGGATGGTATCCCAGCAAAGTCATCGTGGTGCTCACGCTGATCATCCTGATGGGATACCTAATTCTGAATGCTGTCGTAGGAGGCCAGATTCTCAGCGCCGTGAGCACGAACGGAAGTTTGAGCGTCATTGTGGGGATTGTGATTGTTTGCGTTATCACTTGGGTCGTGACGAGTTTCGGGTATAATATCTTTCATACCTACCAGCGATATGCTTGGCTTCCGCAGGTGATTGTCATTTGCATCCTTTGCGGTACTGCGGGACCACATTTCGATCTTACGGGGAACCCTTCGGCGGGCCAGCCTGCGAATGTGGTGGCTGGAAATCGGCTGAGTTTCTTTGGACTGTGTTTGGCGGCTCAGATTACTTACGCGGAGTCTGCGGCGGATCTGTTCGTGTACTATCCTGCGGACGCTTCCCGGATCAAGGTATTCTTCTCGACGTTCGCTGGCTTGACTCTCTCCTCTACATTTGCGCTCGTTGTCGGGATCGGGCTCGGATCCGGGACTGCCACGAATCCAGCCTGGGCAGATGCATACGAAGTCTCGGCTGGAGCATTGCTAGTGGAGGCGTTCAGACCTCTTGGTACTTTCGGCTCCTTCTGCAGCGTCATCGTTGCTTTAGGAATGATCTCCAACATGGTCTTTCCAACATACGCCTCAGGCCTGGACTTCCAAGCCCTGGGACGATACTGGGAGAAAGTCCCTCGCATAGTCTGGAACACAGTCGCAATCGTCATACCCATGATATGCGCCATCGCAGGTCGGGAACACCTAGCGGAAATCTTCACGAATTTCTTGTCTTTGATGGGATACTGGGTCAGTATTTGGATCGCCATAGTCCTGGAGGAACATCTCATCTTTCGAAAATGGATGGGTAGAGGTTGGGATTGGGAGATCTGGAATGATCGAACCAGGCTGCCTCTCGGCGTTGCGGCATTTGTCGCTTTTCTGGTGGGATGGGTGGGAGCGATATTGTGCATGGCACAGGTTTGGTACGTTGGGCCGCTGGCTGCCTTGATATCGCCCTATGGTGGTGATGTGAGTTCTCCTTTTCCAACCTGTCCAACCTGCCGCTTCCATCCTTGCTGACATGCGACAGATGGGCAACTATGTAGGCTTCTCATGGGCCTTCTTGGTATATCCTCCGCTGAGGATTCTGGAGCTTCGCAAATTTGGCCGCTGATGGCATGCTGTTCTGTTCTGCGTCTCTGGATATAGACTTTAGGGTTAGGGTTGGGGTAGTAGAACTGCGCAACTTTTGTCTGCCAGACAACTATCAAGCCACTCTCTGACAGCTGCTATATGGAATTCCAGATGGCGTTCAGGTGGGGCGTAGATTACTGCCGGACAGCTCTCGGATCACTAGAAGACAGGACTCGGTAGGCTGTACGGGTACCTGTCAGACAGCTTTTCTACCACTCTCGAGCCACTCTCAGAAGGCTCTGCTTCCCAATGGCTTCCACGCAGCCCAGGGATACGTCCACCGCTGGAGAGCAACCTCGCTCCTTTCCTATCATGTGCGTCTTGCCTCGTTCTTCATTATTTAAAGGTTTCTCCAGGAAGACATCACATCCATCTGCAGATGTATGCAGAGCGGTCAAAATAAGGATTATTCAGTGTAGCCAGACGATCAATTGAACCTCCTCGACATCTCGACGGGCTACTAAGCCAGTCCGAAGGCTTCTATTACCTCTAAAGACGATGGCTCTTTCGAGAGAGCGCCCTTAACATTAGTTTGAAAACTTCGATAACAAGAACTATTCTTGAATAATCCTCATCTTGACCGCTCTGAATGTATGGATCACACCACAATACATGAGCCACGAGCTATCATCCAAAAGCAGCCATTTCCACACGAGAAGGACCACCGCCCTCAAAAAACCTCCTAGCTTCATCCATCAGCCTCGCAGGCGCCTTGAAGAACATCCCGCACTTTAAATCCTTCTCTCTCCAAGTGAACCACGCATCACCCCACCTCACCTCCTTCTTGACAACCGGAACCTCGCCTTTAACAGTCCTCCACCAAACATCCCACAATCGTTCCAGAATCTCCATTGCATCAACCGCATACGTCTGATGGCCAGCACCCAGCTTAACCCTGCTAGCAACCTGCGTCCACCCATCCTCGTCTTCTTCTTCCTGCTTCGCCGCTCTAGCATTCTCGGACTCAACGAGCGAAACCAGCTTCCTCATGGAGAATACCCACTCAATCATATTGCCATCCGCAGGCCAGATAATCGGCATGTCATCTTTACCGGCTTCATAAAAGCTATCACCAACATAAAGATGCATTTCTTCGTGGTCATACCATGCTAGTTCGTCGGGTGTATGGCCAGGGGTATGCAAAATTGTGATGCCGAGATCAATAGGCTTTGCGGCACCGATTGCATCATCTGTATGCTTGAGAGGATAGGCAAGACGACCGAAAGCTGGAGCCCAATACGTGATTTGGAAGTAAGGAGCTACTTTTCCGACTTTGTTGAATAGACCGTGGGATTCGAGATCTGATTCTATGAAGTTTTGGCCGGAGGATGAGGCTATTATCTCGGTTGTTCCGCCAGCTAAGAATTGGGAGATTCCTCCTGGATGCTGTGAGAGAGGGATGTGGAGTGGGGCAAGAGAAGCCTACCGAGATGATCGTAATGGCAATGGGTACAGATTATGTAGTATTGGAGGATGCCATCGGGGTTGAAAGGCTTGTCGTTGTTGCATGCTACTGGGCAGTTTTCGAGGTAGTCTCGGAGCTGAGAGTAGCGAGCTTTGATTTTGAATTAGCAATGCCAAACACATCACAGTCGCTGTCAATAGACAGTGAAAAGATCTACCCGAATCCAAGGTGACAGCCCTCACACAAGCCGCCGCTCTCAGGCTCTTACTATAGCGACTATAGCATTAAGCAGGACTCCAGCCTGTTTAAAGAGAGCTACCCGCAAGAGAGCGACAGTTTGCGTGAGATTAAACACCTCGCAAGACTGGCACATTTTCACTGTTTATTGACACCCGCTGTGCATCATGGCTAAGAGGCAGTTAAAGAGTAAATAACAAGAAAGTCCTGCAGGAAGCGGCAATGATAAGAGAGATGTCACAAACCATTCTTCTTCTTCTCATTTGATTCATCACATCCAGTGTCCGAGAGTACAAGTATTGGTGCTTTGGGGTGAACTTTGACGTATATGAAAGGGTGTTCGCCGAATGCATCGTCTTCTCGGACCACGAAGGTAGTGGAGTTGATTCTTTTGGAGGAGAATGAGGAACTCATATCTTTCAAAGTAAGTTCCATTCTGGATGGAGAACACTTTGCGAACACAAGTGGTCTCTTTGGAGGTTCGCTGAGGTTCTGCATGAAGGAAGATGGTGTAAGAGTAAGACGGGAAAGGACTGGAGGAGGAGGGGAAGAAGATCGTCGCCTCGAAGCACAGATCAGGAGTTCGCGTTTGAGTCGCGATCGCCCCAACGCGTCTTCCTTTCCACCTTCAACATCACATACCACTTTTTATATAAGAGCATATCGCCTTCACTCCGGAAACTCATCTCCTTGATTTTCGGGCCACAATATCAGCCATAATCCCTGCCAGATCACCCATTCATTGTTGTCGGTCCTTCGAGCCAGCACCGCCGCCGAAAGACGATCCACAATGTCGGACGCCGGGGATTCTTTCTATGGATACTAACGAGAGCGGACTGCGGAGGAGATCGAGGCTGAACGTGTAACACTCGTTCAGCTTCATAGACTCGCAAAAGACTTCGGAGCCAATATCCAGACTTTACTCGACATGGTTGATCGGCTCGATGACTGGTGGCACGATAAGGAGTTCATCAAATGGCAAATCTCAGGTCTCCAGGCAAAGAACGCGCGCGTGGTGTATGAGGTTGTCGACCGGATTGAACACGTTGCTGAGAAGTATGTCACCGAGAAGCGATCCTACTACGATAGGTCCGAATCGCCATCTCCCCCGCCCCGAGAAGATCCCGCTGTTGCCAACATATCACTGGAAGAAATCGAAGCTGAGCGCGTAAAACTTGTACATACTCACAAGTTCAGCAAGGATCTGGGCAACGACATCAAGAAGTTGAAAGAGACGGCGGGAAAGCTCGAGTACTGGGACGTTTTCGAGAGGAGGATCGACAACTTGATCTGGGATTGTGATGCAAGCTACAGGTTCGTGGAGTTTGGCCTTAACGACCAGGCCAAACAAGCTGCTGAGATGAGATTCCAGAAGGACGAGGCTCAGAAGCGGGCTCGCAGAGCGCAAATCGCACAAGAGAAGCGGGAGCGCATGTGGAAGACTGCGCGGGAGCAAGCAAGCAAGAAACGTGCTGCTCCTGATTCGAGTCCCACTGCCACCGACAGTGGCTCTCCGGATAGATCGAGCCCTGCTATGACTGAGGCTATACCGCCTCCAGCAAAGAAGGCCAAGAAATGCCTTGAGCCACCTCGGCGTCCAGAGGCCACAGACGCATTCTACAGCCGCGTGACCAAGGAAGAGCACTGGGCAGGCACTAACCATACCGCCAAATTGAAACTCTCGCACATTGGACGTATACAAGAGACAGACGCTGGCGAAGCCGCTCCTTACACCTGCAGTCACTGCAAATACGAAAAGGAAATTTGTCGGGTCTATAAGGAGA
Source organism: Ramularia endophylla (assembly GCA_002116395.1). NCBI lineage: Eukaryota > Fungi > Ascomycota > Dothideomycetes > Mycosphaerellales > Mycosphaerellaceae > Ramularia > Ramularia endophylla. The sequence goes on along the minus strand of MWSQ01001873.1, from coordinate 7,260 downwards.
GCGGTATTGGGAAGTACTTCTACGCACGAGGAACGAATAACTGGCGTATTTGTGGACATTGTCGGTTCCGAGAATGGCCATGCGATCATTATGAGGATGCGATAAAGAAGTTCCCGACTGAGAAGGAGGTCCAATTCGAGGAGGAGATGCAAGTTATGTCCAAGTTCATGGAGAATGGAGCGCATTATCCGGGGGCAGCTTTTATCAAGGCGGAGGTTGCGAGGATACGGCGGGAGCAGGCTGCGGCTGCTCTGCAAGCTGAGCAGGCGGGTTGAATGGAAAGGCTCTCTCGGCGTACGGACTAAATGGCCATGCCAGAGGCCTACGACACCTTCAGACACAAATGCTGCCTTCACCTGAAAAGCTTTCTTGGGATTTGAACGGAAGTCACTTAGCTGAGAAAGTCACGCTTCGACGGTCTCAGTGGTTCATACCATAGCTGTCAAGTTGAGAATTATTCAGTCAGGGAACTTGCTATTGAGATTGTGCAGAACAACTTAAGAATGCTCTCTCGAGACTGATCGTTGCTTTTGGAACCATTAAAAGTCTTTGCGAAACCAGAGTCGTTCGTTACACAGCAGAGAGACGAAGTCGAGTGAGCAAAATCTGCGAATCATTCTCATCTTGACAGCTCTGGTTCATATCGAGATGAAGCTAGCTGATGTCAAGACTCAAGGAACGGGATTGACACCCCTTACTCATAAGGACCACTCCGATTGGCGAGAAGGAATGTGCAACACAGCGGCGTCACATCAGGCGAAACTGACAAAACTGCGAGCGAGTGGAGCTCGCCTGTTGCAAATGCCGCCAGACAAAGATAGGAACCTAACACGTCACCATTGTCTTTGTTGTGTTTCCCGAGAGAGCCACGGCGACACTTACAACACCGCTTTTGGCATTGCTGTCATGCGCCAAAGAACAGCCCAGCAACTCTTTAGGCATTGCTAAAGCCTGCGCTTAGCCGTTCCGTTGCACGGTGAATAGAAGACGTGCTTTCGCTTTGAGCTCAGACACGCCTCTCACGGTGATTGACGTTCTCTTTATGCTGTGGTATTCTGCCCATATCTCAACCCCTCCCCCCTCAGCGGCGTTCCGTTCAGCTGTGCTTTCATTCCCTTCATCCCCTTCATCCATCTCACTACACATCCACCATTATATACACCCGATGACTTCCCAATCCAGCCCTGCATCTGGACAAACGCCAATCGGCGAGGTCCCACAGGAGCTGATAGACCAGTTCTCCAAGCTCTCCCTTCCTTCAGCACTCAGTGTCGGAATTCTGCCATCTGCTTATGGAAGCACAGTCTGGCTGAGGGATGGCCAGAAGGAATGGACAGACTTGTTCACGAAGTGGACCAGCTTGCTTGAATCCAGCTCAGGCAAAGCTGAAGGCACAAAGTCTGGTCTTGACGCAAAGGACTCTCACATTCTCGTCGATCTTCGAACGAATGATGAGACTCACCGCATCATCAACACCAAGGATATGCAAACCGAAACCAACGAGAAAGGGTTTCTATGTGAGGTCTTCGGCCACCCTGGCAAGTTGGGAGAGCCAGTTTCAGCCATTCCTCCTCAGATACTTGATCAGTTTAGTACAATCAAGTTCGTGGTCCCCATCAATCTTTTCAAGTGGAGTTCCAAGGAGACATTGATCATGGTCCTGGCCCGCTTCACCTTTCACCGCACTCAAAACGGCAAAGACTCGTTGTTGACTACGGAAGAAGTGGAATGGTCCGCTCAGTCTGCTACCAAAGCCAAGCAGACCGTGCCTGGCAAGAATTACGATGAGTTCACAAAGCAGAACTTTGTTAACCACCAAGAACTCATCGATTTGATTCTTGAAGGCAGAACTAAGATGCACTACTCGGACCTTTCACTCATCTTCGAGATCATCAACGATGAGTTTAAGAAAACCGTCGTGGATACCACTGTCGAGAACGGTGGATGTATGGCGGATCTGGCTCAACTGCGTGAGGCTATCCTTGAGCTGCCACACTTCGTCAACAAAAGAGCCAAGGAGATTGTGCCTGAACTTTTCGGCCGCAACGAGCCTGGCAAACAGAGACCGAACTGGGAAGTTGAGGATATCAAGACAAGTGTCATGTATGAAGAGAAATTGAGACGACACAGGGAATACCATGAAGCTAGAAAGAATGAGCGAAAGGGCTTGGCTGCGAGATATGCTGCTGCTAAGCAGTAGATTATGATGGGGGTTATTTCGTTTTTTCACTTTTTTTCAAATGACACCGCATGAATTAAATCTTTGAGCTGACATTCACGCTGGTCATCCTCAACTCAATTCAGCGTCATTACGAACCAAAGCTGTCGATATGAGGATTACTCAATCGAAATCCTCCTCATCGAAGTCAAGACAACAATCTAAAGATTCATTTCTCGATCGAGACATTCCATTTGTAGGTACTGGAAGCCTTTGGACTAGCATTGTCGCTCGTTTAAAAGCGGAGAGGCTTAAATGGTCGACTGATTTTGAATGAAGAATTCTCATATCGACAGCTCTGCTACGAACTAGAGCCTCCATGTGGCACCTGTGAAACCCCTTCACTGAATTCCGTCAGTAAACAATGTAAAACCCTTCCGCCTGTCACGAGATGAAGATTCGAGCCGTTCAGTATGAAGAAGTCAAATCGACAGCACTGCCAAGCCACCACATAGTCCGCAGACTTCCAAACCTCCTCGCTATCATCATTCATTGAGAATACCCTCACCCATTTCCTCGTCACCAGACAAAAAACCCTCATTCATGTCTTCATCGACCATATCCTCGTCCATCTCGGCTGGATCCTCATATGTAGGTCGATGACCCAGACGCTCCTTATCGCCCAGAGCAACGACAGCACTCTTCAACTCCATAATAAGAGACTCCAGAATCTGGTCTTCTTCGACAGCACTCTTCATCTCCGTAATAAGAGACTGCAGAATCTGGTCTTCTTCAGCCCTCTCCTTCGAATTGGCAACACTACCCGGAACTGGAGACAGGGTGTCGTTGGTTGGTACTGGTGCACTCACATCAGCGTGGTCCACCTTGTCGAGAATGAAGGACTGATGAGTATCATGCGGGAGAATATCCGCTTCATCATCATGGCTCTGCTGCTTCTGCAGGGTCGTCTGTGATTGTTGAGTCGCGTCCTTGCTTTGAGCTTCAGATCCGTCACCCAAGACTTGCGGAGCTTCATTCTTGACAAAGTTGGCGAACGCCGTAAGCACCCCGGTAGATTCAGCGGTCTGCTGTTCTATGGATGCAGCATGCTTATCGGCTTGTATGTGTTGTTCCTCAGATCCAGTGTCTGTGGCTGTCGGAACTGAAGCGTTAACAAGGGCCGGATGGCTGTCATAAAAGTCTTGCATCTCTTGCTCAAAAGCAGCATCGGCAGCTTCCTCGGTGTCATAATCTTTCAGATCCAAAATGATTTCGTCGGGATTGGTAGGTGCTGGAATCGTGTTCTGGTCTTCTGAAGCGTTACCGCTTGTGTGTTGTGACGTAGCTGGGGTTTGGAGCCAGTTGTTGGCAGTCGTGGTGTTGGGAAGTGTTGCAGTGTATGGTCCGGCCGTGGCGGTAAGACTACTTGACTCTCCAGCTTGGTGGTATGCTGGTGGAGTGTAGCTGGCGTTTTGGTCGGAACTCAAGCCCACTAGGCTTTCGTGAATAACAGGCAGAGATGTATCCAGTTGACCAAATGGCAGCTTGATGGCGTCCGAACCGTTTGTCATGACCTGGGATAGCACAGAGGGTACAGCATGGCTGACTGTGGGTACTGGTTCCTGCTGGGGCTGCAACACCGCAGCTTGCTTCCCCTTTCTCGCAGAAAGCGGCGTCGCCCGATCAGCGATCCACTCCTTGACAGTCTCCAAAACCTTCTCCTTATTCACAAGAAAGTGCTGCCTCACAACCCCATCCCAAATCTCACCTGCCCTCGCTTGCTCCTGCGAGATGGCTTTCGCTCGACCCTTGTTGAGCTGGAGTCCATACTTCTTTTTCTCCAACCAATCCAACATGGCATACCGCACAGTATGTTGATTTAAGCGCCGATTGTAATCCAGACTTAAAGCGGATTCTGCGCCGGCTTCCTCGTCGGGCTCGTTGGTCCAGGGATGTGCGTTGAGCACGCAGGCTTGCAGGGAAATGAGAACACCTAGGACGTTGTCTTCGCTAGTCCAGCTCGTGGATTCCCAGGTCCCGATTATGGAGAGGCAGACGAAGCCTTTTGGGTAGAGGTTTGGATTGAAGCTGATTCTGTTGCCGCCTGTGGTCGTTGAGATGTTAGCGAAGTGAAAGTACGTATGTGAATGTGCGTATGTGAATGCAAGAAGGAGACTTACCGGTAGTGCAGAAGTGCACTTTCGGAGGTGACACAGGGTAGTTGGGCGGGCAGTACAGATCGAACTCGAAGAGGCCGTGGGCGTATGGCGTGCTTTCGACGCCGGTAATCAAGCATTTCATGAAGGCTGGACGCTCAGATGCATAGCGGACGTAGATACCATCGGGAAGGTCTTGCTGCAGAAGCTTGATGTCCTCGCTGATATGCTTCATGTGACCTTGCGCTAGGTTCTCCGTATCTTGTTCGAGATTGGCGTAATTGTGACTGGGAATGATGGCGTCGTTCGGCACTGCGATGCATTTCGAGTCTCCATGCGAGCACGTTGAGGAGGTGGCGGAAGACATGTGTGTGAGATTGCGGCTTGCGCAAGTGTAGGTGTGAGGAGCAGCGCGTAATGAGCGAGGGGACTGATTTATGTTGATGTTGATGGGAAGTAGAAGCACGCCGACGAGGTTAGAATTGAAGATGTGAGACTTTTCGTGAATGGTAAATTTGGAGCAGGCCGATTCCCTCTCGTCGGAGGCCACGGGTGTGGAACGACTGGTCGAGCAAACAGTAGCACAGTCTCGAAGAAATTGATCAAGATCGGTCAGTCGTGTTTGATTCCGTTTTCTCACCCAGTGGCGAGACTTGCTCTTCTTTCTGAACAATCCAGTGTCTCTCCTGAACGTCCAGGAAGTGGTGCGATGATGCGGTATGCCAGGCACGATTTTCGGCACCCCACGGCAGCTGTCAACTTGATGAACGGAGCGGAGTTTGCCCTGGACTGTACCATGGCTGACCCAGACGTAAGAATTTTGGAACTCCTTTAAGAGAAGGCAGCAGACGGGTGGGTCCCACAGTCTCCGTTTAGCTGTACAAGCTAATGCATTTAAAAGTCTTGCTCGTGCTTACCTATCGATGTTCAGCATATACTTAGAGTTGATAGATGGGAGGGAAGATGCATCCTCTATTCTCAGCTAAGCGCTACCAGAAACTCATAAAATCATAAATCATACCATACCAAACTCCATCTGCCGATGCAAGTCATTCGCCATCATGCATACGCTCCAGCGTGCTGTTCCAAAGCAATGCAATGCGAAGCGTCTATCGCTGCCAATATCCAGCGGATGCATCACCGAACCTCATCGAGAAATCCAGTCAACCCTTTAAGACCGTCCAAGGTGCTCAGAAGTCCACCTCCTCAACCTAGCCCGACTCCCTTCCCCAGAACTCCCCTCATCATCACTCCTGGGCTCATAAGCCGGCGGCGGAGTACCACTCCTCACAACACTAGCATAAGCCGGTGGCGGCGCATCCATAGTATCCACACTCCTCCTTGTGTGCCTCGGTCGCCTCGCCGTATACCGATCCGTCACACCATTCTCCACATCGTCCATGTGTCTCGCCCATAGACTCACAAGAGGTGTCGACCCAGGAGTTTGAGGGCGCATCATCGGTGGCGGGGACACTGTCCGACGAGCATCCTCGGCTTCGGCGCGCGCTTCTTCAGATTTGAGATAGGCTGTCTCGCGGTCCAATTCGGGGTATGGAGAGGACGCAGAGGAAGAAGATGAAGCGCTGCTTTCACGACGTCGCCGGGAGAAATCGGCAATCCAGCGGTCGCGCTCGCGACCTTCCATTACGAGGAATTGGACCCATTCGCTTTGGCTCAGTTCGTCGGGCTCAATGTCACGCATGCGAAGCTGAGAGGCGGCGAGATGGCGACGTTGAATGGAGAGAGGCCGGTTTGTGAGCATCTCGACTTGCAGAGCGCCCATGCCGCCTGTTCGAATCGCAGGTGTGTTGAACATTGCTTGCCGGCGAGGGCGAGCACGAGAGGGCATCGTGGCGGTTGTATGAAGGGTATGCCTTGCTGGATGTCGTCCTGGATGTTCGTTATTGCCGACCGGCTTGTTGGGTAGATGGGCTGGTATAGACAGACAAACAATGTCAGGGTAGAGATGAAGTCCAGAAGAAACAACTCACGCACTTCCAAACCCAGAGAAGCAGGAGCAAGTCGACGAGTCGCGTGGGCCGCGGTGGATGGGCGGGAACGGCTATTGTGTCCGTCTAGGCAGAGTAGACGAGCCGTCCTCGCCCTCTTCAGCCAGCCATCGAGCCATGCGAGCCATCTTGGTCTGCAGGTACACCAGTAGTACTAGTGGCCCCGCGGCACCACACTTGCATCATCATATCGGGGAGGGATGATCAGATAAGGCACAGCTCTTCAGCTCTGTGTTTCCCACCACCATCCCATCAACACCTACTACTGCTTGTTCCCCCTTTCTCTTTCATGCCAAAGCAATTCTTCCGCAGCTCCAGGTGGCTTCCTTGATCGCCACCTCGCTGCATTGATGGTCCGTAGACTCTGCGGCCAGACTCATAAAGGCCGGCAAGGCGGGGTTGGGTGTGGTGGAGAAAGGTGGAGACAGCTGCGTGAAGCATATGCTTCGTGTACTCCGTAAGCCAAACTCGGCTTAGAGAGTTGGCCGGCTTCCCTGCTACTTGGCGTCATCTTTCACATGCGATGACGGCCACAGTGAGAGATTTATTGCCTGTGTTATGTAACACCGAGTGTTCGTCGTTGATTCATCATGGTATTCGTGTTTGACTGAAAAGTACGCAAGAGCAGGAACAAGAGGAAACGACACAAGCAGGTGTTTCTTGCACTGAGGTCCGGCCCGACCGGTTGCAGAAGCGAGTCAAGCCGACCTTCCTATCCGAGTCTTTGGCGCTGGCTAGAACTTGCTCTTGTTTCTGTACCACGGGTTCGTTGTGACTGCGCAACGGATCCAAATCAAGCTAAATAACGCCTTTTAATCAAACCCTACTGTACGTACATATTAGCGTATATTTACTCGCGTTACTAAGGGCAACTCTATAGGGTTTTTAAAGGAGTTTTTAGAGGTTTCTCTAGTCGTAAGCGACCGTCGGTATCGCT